>WUAM01000359.1:42241044-42254189 GCA_024336885.1 Actenoides hombroni | reverse complement strand
GTGCGGCCTCACCAAAGCCGAGTACAGAGGAATGATCACCTCCCTGCTCCTGCTGACCACACTATTCCTGATCCAGGAAGAGGTAAAAAAAGAAAAATTCTGTACTTGGGTGTAAAAATAATAGTATCTTTTTAATCTACTCAGTGCCAAAAGGCTACAGCGACTACTGTGCCCAGTGCTGGTTTAAGGAAATTGTAAACATGCAAACATGACAGAAGATTAAAAACATACCTCATTATTAAAAGCAAAAGATTTAGGCTGCTTAGAGAAGAGAAGGTGGTTGAAAAGGGCTTTTTAACTCCGAATGGTGCATAAAATTGCTGACGCTGGAAGTTTTGAAGAACAAGTTAAACAGACCTCTGAAGTAATGTAGATGTACATGTGCCTTGAGACAAACGAATGACTTACATTACATCTTGAGGTTTCTGCTAGGCCCGCTGTATTTCATCGTGAGCTATTGCTCCTCTGCAGTGTCTGTTCCCTGATTCTGACACTCTCTTTACAAGTACTTGCCCACTACATGCTACTAATACCATTTGTTGTATTTCTTTGAATTGTTTCTAGTAAGAGACATGGGATAAGCCCCAAACCCCAGACTGGTGGTTAGTTTGTTTGTAAGGTGGAGACATAGATTTAGTTGCTCTTCCAGCATCAGTTCTATGTTTTGTTTTTGTCCTTTACATCCAATGTACTACTTTAATATAGAATGTTTAAGTAATCTTTGGGGCTTGGATCCCTCATCCAAGTAAGGATCATAACTACTAATAGGTTATAGTGTCAGGCCCTCTCACCCTTTGTCTATAAGTCTTGATTTTTTTACTGCGTTGTACAAGATTTTAGCAGGACAAATAGCGAGAGTCATTATCCAGACATACGCATGCCTGGTCATAAATAGAGGTGAAAATTACTTCTCTTCAGGCAGAAAGTCAATTAAAGTATATGATATGACATAAAGTATATGATGACTCTTCTAACCATTTATATCTAAATAAGTACTTTATGAAAGGTAAGTTCTCCTGTATGAAAGGTAAGTTCTACACCTCCCCTTGTGCTGATGCATTTTAAAGAAGGGACAGTTCTTGACAGAAAGGGGTGATTCCTTCCCCCAAAACACAGAAACACATGTGCATTGCAAAAAAATAAAAAAGCACTGATGATTAAGAAATCTTTCAAGAGATACCATTTACCTCCTGACAACCCCAAGTAGAAAAGTGAAACATGTCCTTTGTGTTTATACTAAATGGTGGGATTTGGAGTGCAGAGATTTGTTTCTTCCGTGCCTAATGATGTAACACCTGATAACCTGTTTGAATCTAACCATAATTATTTGTACATCTAGTGCATGAAGAATCACAGTATTGAGTCAGATAATAAGCAGTTTGGTATCTGCTTAGTAATGGATACTGAGGGAAGGATATGGCATATGCCAGTTATGGGTGTCTGTATCAGAACAGGCATATATAGAATTATTTTTTCTCTATTTTACACTCTGAGTTCCCAAAAGCAAATGTTTGCATGACTTTTTGAGCTGGAGGGTGTCTTCAGACCATGAGGTTTAACAGTTGCATGTGGATTTATCCTCTAACAATTTGTCATATCCTTCATGAATCCATTTATACTTTCGGCCTTCAACACATCCAGTGGTAATAAGTCTCACATAATAATTATGCATGCAATGATTAAAGCCCTTCCATCTGTTCGTTTGTTTGTTTGTTTTAAACCAGCTATCTCATAATTTCATTGGGCATACCTTGCTTCTTATGATGAGAGAAGCAATGAGTAATTGTGTCTTAATCTCTTCATGCCATTCATGTTTTACAGATCTCTCTTATCAATGATGCTCTTTTAGAAATGCAAGTCCTTGTCATCCTTCTTATGTTTTTTCATCATGTAAAAGCTGCTTTAGAATTCTAATAGTCCCCTACCTCTCCTGATACTCTTATTCCCTTTTTGCGAGAGCTTAATGAGAGCCACACATGGCACTGAAACATCCACCTCCATACCTCACACTGCTGAATGACCTTTCCATGTTATTTTAGCTGCTTTCCCAATATTCTGTTCTACCTTATTCATCCTCTCTTTGCCTCTTTGGCCACCAGTGAGCAGACCACTGATGTTTTCAAAGAACCATCCAAAGTTAATCCAAGGTCTCATCCTGGATGCTATTAGTTAGTTAGTACCAACCACTATGTATGTGTACTCCATATTATTTTTCACTTCTGTGTTACTCTGTACCTTAGTAGTATTGAACATCACCTGTCATTTTATTATCAGTACCTCAGGCACCTTTATACCACTTCTCTGTCAGATGAAAACATAAAGGATTTTATATTTTTATATATGTTTATATCTGTTTTCCCCATTTTATTGTCAGAATATTTCGGACACATTTCTTATTCAATTTCTCTTTTTGTTCCATACCTACTGCCAGCAGTGTTTTCCCCTTATTCCTCTTGTAATCTATTCTATTGGTATTATTTACTAGAAGTTGAGGTGTCCATTTGTTTGTTTTGTTTTTATAAATAAATATGGAATAATGTACTGAGATTCAGGTACCAAAGTTGTGCACGTGTGCTGTCAAACTGGAGAAAGGAAAGATAAGAGCTACAGAAATTGTTTGGAGTCTTAGGGCATTACTTATAAAGAAAGACTATGGGATCAAGCGTGTGGAGTTGCTGGAGTTGCCTCGTTTGGAACAAGCCATATCGTGTGGATATAAATTGTCAGGCTGGGGAGGCTGCACTGAAACGCTGATACTGCAGCTGCTGGTTGTCACAGCAGCTTATTTTGTTTCACCTGAGGTACTTTTAATCCAGCCAACTGGGGTGCTGCTACCAGTGTAGCAACACTAATATGGAGCAGACTGTAAACTGGAAATCTGCCCGGGAGCAAAACTGTCATTTTGATAGGTATCCTTTCTTTTGGGAGCATGGCTATGGGAGCCCACAGCATTACAGCTATCAGTGTTCAAGCCAGCTAGTTTAAGGCTAGCTGGGTATTTCTGTGCCACCAAATGTTGCAGTCGGTGTAAAAAGAGTCATTGGGAAGAGCTGGATTCGTTATTTTCCCCCAGGCATGAGGGGCAGGCATTTGTGAGGAACGCGGGAGACTTACTTAACGCTGTGTGTCTGTGCCTCTGTTTTGTAGACCAGTTCCTCCCTTGAGAGGTGGTTTGGACTGTGCAAATAATTATTACTGGGACAAGCTCACGCATTATAGAAATAGCTGCAGTTTTTATAGGATTCCACTTCAGTTCATCTGGCGTGCTCTGGGGCACAAGGTGTTCATAGGAACTGAGGAGTTTCTGTCACTATTTTGTGCAAAAATGTCTTAAATACCAAGGAAAGGGACTAAGTTTCAAAAGCAACAGCAAAGAAAAAAAGTTAGAAAGCAATGGAAAATAATTTTACAGTAATTAAACTCTATAGAAGTTTGAGGTATCCAGCTCCAGAAAACTAACAGAAATGAGTACCCCACTAAAGAAATGGTGTCTGAGAAGGACCTAAAAGAATTATCAGCTGTCTCCTTCAGAGCTCTCTTACTTCTACTGCCATTTAAAAAATACATATTTTTTTCAATCAATATTCAGAGTCCTACCTCTACTAGAGTTAACTTGTTCAGGTTATTTCATTTCAGATGATGTACAGTTCTGTCTCACCTTTTCACTGCTCAGTTCTACCCATTTTTTGAAGAGAGACAGAGCCTAATCTCTCTGAGGGCTGCAGAGTCACCCCACCCTGCTGCTCTCTGCAGAGCTGTGTGCTGGCAAGTCTCTACCCTTGGCATCTCGGATAAAACCTTTTTTTTTTTTTTTGGAATGAGTTATAGTACTACAGGGGGTTAAAAAGAGCTGGAAGTCTTTTGAGAAATCCAACAGATTCTGGTATATATTGTGGGAAGATATTTCATTTGACATAGTTAATAGACAGTGTGGTCCCCTGCAATGACATTAGCCCTAGCTTGTAGTTCAAATATTTCCCCAAGTGATACAAACCCATGAAAAAGGGCAATGAATGGGAAAAAAAAAAAAAGAAAATTACACTTATCTACATCACTAAAAGGACATGGATTTATTACTTGAAATTACAGTATTTGAACAGGCAAAAATGGAGGATTTTTTAGTAGTACACCATGCCAACATGTCAAGGTTTGGGTAGTGTAGGCTAGAGATATCAAGAAAAGGTTATGATGCCCAGTGAATCTCTAACTCGATGGGATTTTCTACCAAAGAGTATTTCACAATAATTTCCTTTAGACAACTACTTCTAGGATGGTAAGGCAATATTACTATAGTGTTTTGAGAAAACAAAATTGACTGGTAAACCTCAAATAGGTAAGGGACATGAACAAGGAGCACTTTGAAAAAGCAGTGGAGATGGGTATTTTCACTGTGTAGGTGATCATTTGACAGCACAGGAGCAGTATTAATCCAGTTATTAGCTCCATATTAAGGGTACAAAAAGACTAAATTGCTTTTCAAGTTTAGTAGTCCCCTTTTTGAATTCTAATCAGTTTTGTTTTCTTCTGCCATTATAATTTACAATTATAAATTATAATTTAATTTCAAGTCATAGTGGATCATGAAGTAATTGTACTAGCACCTTGTTGTCTAAGCTGACATTTTAGTTTCTTCAAAAACAGCCTGTTTGAATAGAATCATAGAATCAGAGGATATCAGGTTGGAAGGGACCTCAAGGACCATTTGGTCCAAACTTTCTTGGGAAAAGCAAGGTCTGGACAAGATGGCCCAGCATCCTGTTTGGCTGAATCTTAAAAAAATGGTCAATGCTGGGGACTTCACCAGTTCCCTGGGAAGATTATTCCAGTGGCTGATTGTTCTCATTGTGAAAAATTTTCTATTTGTGTCTAAACAGAATCTCCCCAGGAGTAGCTTGTAACTGTTACCCCTCATCTTTTCTATGTACAAAGGGAGCCTCTATCTTCGTAGCCACCCTTTAAATACTGGGACAGGGTGAAAAAGTCTCCCCCGAGCGTTCTTTTCTCAAGGCTGAACAAGTCCAGTTCTCTCAGCCTTTCCTCATATGGCAGCTTCCCAGTCCTTTGATCATCTTTGTGGTCCTTCTCCGGACCCTCTCAAACCTGTCCACATCTCTTTTTTGTATAGTGGAGTGTTAACCGATATATCATCACTAGAATCTAGTTCAGAAATTAAAGATTTCTGGTTCTGTAAACACGGTAATAGAAAATAAGTGTGTGTAATTAGTAGATCTAGGAGGAGAAAACTTTATAACTTTGTTTCTAAATATCTGACCTTAAGTAACAGTCTACAACAACACAGGTGTCTAGATTTGTTGAGGTTTTTTGGCTTAAATGATATTATGTAAAATAACTATATTAAGTTTGTTATACTTCTGTGGTAAGCATCTCTCTGTTTATATTCAGTTAATCTTGCTGACTTGCTTGAACTGGAATTTATCACACTCTCTTTCAAAAGAAACAAAGTGTGGATGCCAGTTCTGGACGTGGTAGCTTTCAAATTCTTTATTCCCAGTATCAGTAGAGGCCCTTTGTACTCACATAAGCTGACTGAGAGCAAACTTATTTTTAGGAGTTCCCTCTTGCAGCCTCTGGGAGACAAAATACCCAGATAGTTAGCACTTAGGCAAAACATCTTTAAAAAGCTTACTATGGACTCTTAACGTCCTCTTGCCCCGGGAACAAAAGGACTGAGTCATACTTTTCTTACTCTTGAGTTATTTGTTCAAAAATTGAAACCAAAGAGAGAACATGGATGTGGACTGTTGAGAAAATTGTCTACTTACAAGTCCATCCGTCTTGGTATGCTATCTTCAACTGGAGTGCATGCACAATTTTTACCTTAAATGATTATGGAGGACAAGAGAGAAATTCTTCATAATTAAATTATTTCATTAGATTGATCTAGTACATCTACCTGTAAAATAGTGATTTCACCGCAGATGATTTAGCAGTGATTTAGTTCAAACTACTGCCAGAATGAAAAATGTGTTGAATTAATAATGTACGTGTAAGAAGCAGGGGCAGGCAGAGGAATAGGGAACTGCCATTTGTACATAAAACTAAGTGCTATTTTATATGATTCCTAACTACTGACACAAAGGTGTTTGGTACCTTGCTGTGTTCTCACTATATTCCTTCCCATTTTTTTTAACTGCTATGCCATGGACAGATTTTTCCTCCTTGAGCTGCATTCTGCATATCCAATTCAGAGCTATCCAGGCCATGCTTGACCTTGATAGACTGTGTACAGCCTTTGCTTCTTAATCCCTTGGGTGTATAATAATCAATTTCCTTTTATTTTTCCCACATTTGAGACTTGCCTTGTCTCACTAGGTGGGCTCAGAAACCCCACTTGACATGGGAAGCACTGTCACAGCCTCCCTGTCAGTGGCAGGGCCACTGCAAATTATCTTGGGGCTACTAAGTGCTAGTTTGAAGGAGGAGGAAAAGAGCAATACCTCACTGAAAGGTTATCCCCTCAAGTCCTCCTGTTTCACTGCACACCAGCTTTTGCACTGAGTAGGCTGGATAGCTATTCCCTGGGAAGTATATATTTCCATCTATCATAAAGCCGTGGTGGATCCTTGCCTCAATTAAAAGTATGCTGTAGGTCCCCAGTTACTAATAGAGCTTCCCTGTTCTGGCCATTTTAAAAGGTCAGGTTATTTATAAGTCAGGTGAGGCAAATAGCTCCACATTTTGTCCTGAACAGTATTAAAATGGAAAGCTGAGTACATCAGGGGAGGCAGATTCCTGTGCTCCTCAACCTGCATACTGGAAAGAGCGAGGTGTCTAACATACAGAGACCAAATCCTCGAGCAATCAATTCTACTCTTTTTCAGGACTGCTTGTAGCACACAGGTTATAGGATGGAGCCACAGAGAGTTCGATGGATTGCAGGGATGTTCCACATTCATAAAAGCTGGCAACTCCAGCAGGCTCTTGAATACATAGCATGTGCTGCTTACATTTAGGAGAGGAAATGAGGAGAAGCTCTCCGTGCAGAGCAGGGGAACTAAGTCTTCTTCTCTTTCTGGCCCTTCAAAAGGTCAGTGCAGAAAGTGTTATAACACAAAGTGATTTTAACCTGACTTTGCTAATGTGACATTTGGAGCATGTTTGTGGCAGTTTGATGTGACAGCAGGAGAATGTTGTGTTGTGTTAGTAAATGGCAGAGGGCCTGATAAAAAGGAGAAAGTTCTTCATGTATTTAGTGTGTGCTCCCCCCCCCCCCCTCAAAAAGGAAAGACTATGAAAAGCCCCTGAAGTGTGAATCACAAAGGTCAGTAAATACATGAAGGGCTTGTTGAGTTCAGAGAAGAGAGCAAAATTTTTGAAAAATCGTTCATGAATTTTCACATGCAGAAAATACTAACTTGGATTTAAGGTTGCAGTTGTATAGAGAAGCTATAGATCATCAAAAGCTTTTTAACTGCTCATATCCAGGTTTGATAAATTCGGCTGGCAATTTAAGTGATAACCTGCAGCTAAATGCTAGATTGTTGCCTGTGTGTTACAGGAACATTTTTCAGCACTGTAGGCCTGTTTTAATCACTGAAAGCCTCCCAAGACTCAGCTGATGATGTACTGTGATAGCTAAAATCAGGGTTGCGCATAACACAAACTGGGCTGGCTCTGGAATTGGTGGGGTTTGCAGAAGCATGAGTTCTGGGAAGGACTCTGAATCACAAGTCATAATTATGTATACATGTGCCCTGTCAATATAGAGTGCCCTGATGATGCCTTGGACCAGTGGGCAAGTAGAATATTCCATCCCTCCTCCTTCCTCTGGGCTTCAGTTGGACTTACGCTTCTATTTCCCTTATTGATTCATATTTCAATATTTTTTTAACCAAAGTTGAATTTTATTTTTTTAGCCCTCCATGATCTATCTCCATGTATGACAGAGGCTGACTAAATGTAAGAAATATAAAAGTTAAAATGTTAGGGGGAAGGACAACTGAGTCATAAGACTTAGGTTTCTAAATCACTCCGGCATTTTGCAAATGCTACCCAAAATGGATTCTTCCCAACTGGAGCATAGTTGAAACCTAACAGTTCTGGTAGATGAAGTAGTCAGATAAATGTATCTCCTTTACCTTCGTAACTGAAGACTTGAGCAGATAAGCAGTTTTCCAGGCTTTTCCCTCCTTAGACAGTTGTGATTGACAAAGGAAATCTTGCCAGAATAATGATAATGTTTTGTTGATGCTTTTACTGAATTAAAAAGAAGAACGGTCTAGGTAGTGGCATTGCAAAGTTCCTCAGCTCTAACTTGTGGAATTGTATGTTGAGACTTTCTTAGCGTGAGATCCTAAAGGGAATAAAAGTTTATGTTAAATGATCTGTCAGGTTCAATTTATTTGCAGCAATTGGCCTGGGGCTCTCCCGTTTAGCAAAACCCTGGCTGTTCTTCCATGGGCTGAGAAGTTGGAAGAAAAGGCTCTTTTTGCTGCCTACAGATGCACCCGTGTAAAGCAATTCAGCCAGCACCCCTGGCAGGACTTCGTGTCCTGTAGGGCCATGAACAGATGTACTGGACGAATAACTTTGTGCCTTCACAGTCTGCATACATACCTCCTTGGGCTGGGCAGCAGATATTAGAAGAAATGGGCACTGTCCCTTTCATGATGGATCTGAGGAATTATTGTCAGCCTCCTTCCCTCAAACAGCCAGACATGGGCACTAAGGGGAAAGAGCACCCATCCTAGGGGCTGCTGCCAGCTATGGACTCCGGGCATGCAGCAAAATGATGCTTGTCTGAACCCCAGAATTTGCAGTGCTTTCATGAACTCCAGATAACTACAAACTACGGATGCAAAGGGTGGTGAGGGAATTGATGATTTTTAGGTCCTAGCAGTTATCTGTGGCTTTGTGCTTTCACCAGCTCACTAATATATAGACTAAAAGAACAGGTGTAAAAGTGGCCCAGCACTATCCTTCATTACAGTGTAATTGATTTCATGTCTGTCTGTAATTTACACTCATTCAAGCAGTATTCATTCCAGGTGGCATCTATATTCTAGTCATTTGGCTAAATTTAGGATGAAATATGAAATGCTTTATTTAACATTAGGTATATTCTATTTGCTTGCTTTCCTTTCATCTTCTTGGCTTTACAACTATTATTAAAAACAAGCAAAAAAAAGGGGGAGATGGGAGTAAGGGAGTGAAATGTGACATTTGCATGCCATAAACCAAGCACTTGAAAGTCATCAATTACAGGATCAAAAGTAATAGCTCACCCATATTTTTTTTCCTTCTATTCTTAAGTATAAAATTACTAATGCTGAAAATCTGTAGCAATTGAAAAGTTACAAGGAGCTGAGGTAAGCGCATTCAAGGTCCAGATAAGGAAACAGGAATATTCTATGCTGACAGACCCAATTTTAACTAGGTGAAAGATTAGGTCACAGAGTGGCTTTTAGTCACTTTGCATTAAGAAAGTGAAATTCTGTCCCTGGTTTACATTGCTCAGGATGGAGATGGAAACACAGAGTTGAAATGTTTCATAATGTTACTCTAACTCAATCAAATGGCTTGCCACTTAGCATTTACGAATAGTTTCTTGACTTATACAGAAACAGGAAAGCTGCACAAGATGGGCAGAAAGGAAATAAAAACTGCAGTGTTCTCTGAATTTCCCCTCTGTCAATCCCTTTGTATTCATGTTTGTCAGTGTCTTCACAGAGCAGAGGACTACTTAGAAAACTTAAACCTTGAAAACTAGGTTCAACTCTTCCTTTGGTAAAAATGCTAAGAACTTTACAATTGCTTAAACTTTGTATAAAAATTAATGATAGACACACACTGTTGTTTATGTCTCAGCATAAACAACATCAAGTATGCCCTCTGCCACCATCATGTCACCATCACGTGTGTATTTTCCAGTCTTTATGGAGGGCCAGTAGCAATCAGTCCCTGAAACAATGGTAAACTCCTTTGTGCTTTAACTAGAATATTCTCCTGTGTATTCCCTTTTCTCAGATGATAGGAGTTTTCTGGTAATTGTCCTCATCTGAGATTTGTGAATTGCCCTTCAACAAATTGCCAATGATTATCTAAACAAAAACATGTCGGTGCCTCATAAAGGTCTAAAAGAGGAGGAAGCTTCCTAGCTTGTGCACATGATAGGTTTCCCTTCACATTCTACAATTTATCTGCCATTCTCAAGGACCGGCGTTTTGCCTCTAGTCCAGAACTGTGAGGCTAGATAAAGATGTAAGGGAATATTCAGATTAAATGTCAGCCAAATTATTGGGTAACTCTGTGTAATAGTCAAGCAGTAGAACAAGCTGCCAGGAAGGTTATGCCATCCACATTTCATTTTTCAGAACAGGCTAGCCTTTTTTTTCTACTAAAGATGATGTTAGATAATTAATCCTGATGGAGTGGCCAAGGACAAACAAAACTGAACAATAGATGTCTCTCCTTTTCATCTGGAATGATACTATAAATTGTGCTTTTCTGTAGAAATCAACAGCTGATCTGTTAGATGGATAAAACCCAATCAACAGATAAAATATAAACGAAGCTGCATCACACTGAATTGGGTCAAATTGCTTTGGAAGTGGGTCAAGCCTTTAGGAATCCTTCCCTACTGTTGATTATAATGAGTGCACAAGGTTTTAAAACCAGCTTACTGGTTTAATCAGCAATAGCTTATGGTGTGATGAATTACTGCTGTGTATATAAATACTTCAATTAAGCAGTGCTTTATGAAGATAATGTAGTTGTACCATTGTAAACTCCAAACCTGATCCAGCAAAGTTCTGAGTAGATCCTGAAATGTTAAATTGATTAGGCATTCAGGACTTCCAGCATCTCGCACAATCAAACCTATAATCTGACAGGCAATGTGAGAGACCTCATTTTGCACATAGATTAAATATTCATCTGGGGCTATAGCTGGTTTTAATTTTTAAGGTATGATTCTGCAGCCTACATTGATCTCATTGTATAAGTAAAAAAACAGCCAGTATTAATAATAAGTACCTGATTTAAGAAAATATCCCCTTGAGGCATACAAAATACAAATCCCAATTTCCTTGAAGAAATGCAGAGATGTACCAGGTGTGTGAATTTCTGCTGCAATGCCTTTTCATGGGAGTACAAATGCAAAAAGTGTGCATAGAATTTAGCATTTGCAGAAGTGCCTGTACAGTTAATCACATGTCATTTTGAATTTTTTGGGGGGTTTGTTTTGGTTGTGACACATGCACAAGCTGACTGTGATTTCCAGGCGAAAATGATCTTCTAAGTTGGGATGGTAAATTTAGTTTATTCAGTAACTGAATATCATGGAGTTCACTGGAAGAGACTGTAATTGTTTTACACTGCTATATAGGATTAAGAATGTAGATCCTCAGAACTATTCTAATATGTTTGCCTGATCTTGAACTCCCTACGTGCCCATATTTACACCAGCATTGGTCTGCTCCAGACTCACACTAAAATATGGCACATCTAAGCCCTAGTACCTGAGGACAAACTAGGTGTTTTCATATGTTTCTGTGTGGTCTGCAGTTCCAAGAAAGCACCCCGTTGGGCACAGCTTTGCTCAAGACGTCCCTTTGCCTAGCACAAAAAATTCAGATTTGGTTCCATCCTCTGCTTGGTGTGGAGCAGGGACTTGAATCGGAACCTCTATTTATTCTGAAGTTACTGAACTGTTCCTGAGATATATCTGGGGTGATTTTCTAAGTCTTTCAGATTGGATCTTTCTTGCTGTGTATTAATAATTAAATGGTGTATAAATAATTAAATAATTATTACTTTACCACAAAGAAAACTCAGAATGACAATGCAGGAGCTGAGGCGTTCATCTAGAATGGCAGCGAGCTTAGTTTAGATACCTCATCCAGACTGATCAAAGAACAACTCAAATTCTTATTTACTGTATCTTAGAGAAGTGCTCTTGTGACTCACCTAGGGGTTTAAGTAAGGTTAACAGGAATTCCTCTTTCTTGTCACAGAAAAGTATTGGGCCAGTTCTAGGGTACATTTGCACTGTTAATTATACCCATATTTGTGTTTGTCCTCAGTGCCTAGGTTTTTGACAATCTCCATTATTGAATCTCCTGGTCAACACAAGTGGAAACAGAAGTGGAAATTAACTTGTATTTCAACAGTCATAGACCTTGAAGTGCTTCATTACAAGGAAAAGCTAAAAAATTAGCTTAAACTAGTTAAAATAGTAGGAAAATTCCGGAAATAGCCTAAGGCTAAACCTATCAGTGCAGCAGCAGTCATCTTTTGCTGAACTTAGTTTCTGTTGTGTGCTCAGCTCTATTTGCACAGGTTTAACTGACAGCAGGATTTATTTTTTTGGGAGCAGGTATTGTTTTCTTTAGTGACCTTTTTACAGACATGTCTTCCAAACATTTGTTCTTTCATTCGCTTCAAAGCTATGCTACTATATATAGTAAATCTGTGTGGAAGAATGGAATAATTTATTAGATCTGTGTTTGTTTTCACTAATTTTTCTTTCATAAAATGGTCATCTCAGAAGACAAATTCTGTCTCACCTCTGATATCCGTGAAAAGTCAAATAACTTGCCCAGATATTTGCACATGGGTAAATTGACTTAGTCCATCTTAAAGAAAATTTTTTTTTAAATTATTTTATTTTATTATTTATTTTGAAAAATTGAGCAAATTAGTTTTGGAATAGATAATGGTGTCAGAAGTTATTTTGAATGTGTATTTATGATGCCAAAGCTTAGTTGTAGTGGGTTAGGCACTCAACAGCCTGTGAAATGGAGAGACTTTCTTATGTGTGGTAGCTGATGTCTTCAGCAGTCCGAGCAGTTCTGTGGGATGGATGGTCTCAGACTGATGAGTTCTGTGTAATTCTGGAATGCACTTTAGAAGCATGGAAATCTTTAGTGCCATACCTGGATTTTGGTGGACAGTCTTGTGTCTGACTTTGTCCCCTTGTGGTGCCTGCTGGTCAGTGCAGTAAGCCAGTTTGGTATCTAATGGCCTGAGCACAGATGAAGCTAACTCCCTGGTCTCTCTCATATCAAATTTGTTACCAGCACAGAATATTTTGATGATCAAAGCTCTGCAGAAAAACAAAAACAAACAAACAAACAACCCACTATGTTTTGTCATAAATATATAATTTTAAATTTTATTTTCTT
>WUAM01000359.1:42214034-42240988 GCA_024336885.1 Actenoides hombroni | reverse complement strand
ACCAGTTTAATACCTGGGAAAGAGATAAAAATATTTTTAAAGTTACATTTTGCACTTCGTGGTCTTGCTTGGCAATCAAATAAAGTTGCAAAATTATTTTTTAGTAAGAAAAGAAAAAAAATACCATTTATACAGTAATGAGAATTATAATTTGATTTCATTAATTCATGATTTATTTCCACCAAAACCAAAATACTAAGAAAAATTGTAACTTGATTTTCTTTTAAAACTGCTTTTAAAACCCTTTTATTTCTGATGGTTCTAAAAGCAATAGTAATATAATTTTAGAAAAATATCATCTGAGCTGGCATGCTCTTAGCAAAAATTAGTTGTGATAATTCTGTACAACTTGATCTTCCAGGGACTTGTTTTCTTTCTGATACAGAATTACATTAGTCATACACAGATTCCTCTAAGAAAATGGCTCATGCAAGAAGCAGAGAAATTCAAGATTCTTCAAATGGATTTTTCACCAAATTATGTGTATAGTGCTCTCTTGATTATTAAATTATACTCTGTGCTAGGTCAAGGTATAGAAAAAAGTATAATAATTTGTTTTAAGTGAAAAGGAATTAGATAATTAAGAAGCATATTATTGGGTTTCAGATAGCAGGTAATTTTGTGTTTGAGCTCAATGAAAGGTTTGGGTGAGGTGTAAAGAAGGAGGCTTTTATTAAGAAAAGAAAAGCGGGAAATAGGACCGCTCCAAAACAGACTTACTCAATTTCTGTTATTCAAAACAGTGGGCAGGATTTCACAAAAACAGTATTAACTATTGAAGGTAACAGACAATGTACGAGCTAGATCATAAGTTAGCTTTAGTGATTACTTTTGTTTGAATGCAGTTATCTTTCAGCAGTATAGGTTTTACAGCATTTCATCTAAAAACACATACAAGATATGGACAACCCCACTGAACAAAATAGAGAAACATCTGTGAACAACATGTCCTGAGTTAAAAAAATCATAGTGATTTCGTACATGATCAAAAATAAAGTATCAGTTTATGTTTTCTGTCTGTTCATGACTTCATTTTTATAGGTGAAATCAGGAAACTGAGTAGGACAGGTTTATAAACAGAAATCACAAACTGAGTAGGTACACTGTTCTGGTTGGTGAGTTGCTGCTTTTGAACTGGACCTGGTTGAATGAGACCTGTAAGTCTTTGGACTTTTTCTGGAAAACTTTGAAGTGGCAGTGGCATGCCCAAAGGAGTTGTTTAGTTTTGAGGGACTGAGACTTTCCAGATATGAGAAGATTAAGGACTTACTGATAGGTAAAAAGGCCTGTAATTAACATTTCTTTGAGGGGGTGTACAAAGATTATGGCTCTACATGGCTGCTTCTCAGGGCTCTGGTGTCTCCAAGATTAGCTGCTATAACTTTTGGTTATGAAGCATGGCAAGACAGTGTCCCTGTCCTGCCACCATCTCTCTGCACTTCCCATCACTTGTGCCCTCTGGTCCCTGGATTGAGCGTGGTTGCCCTACCTGACCACTGAGCTGTGTGTGTCCTGCAGATGGACATGTGTCAGCCTGCTCTCTGGTCACACTCTGGTCTGTCAGTCCTACTGGTCTTGCAAGATATTTTTCAGCCCTATAATACTGCTGACATTTAAAAACAAACCATGATGAACAGTGAAATTTTGGTACAGGTTTTTTGTTGGCTTCATTAGGGACAGTTGAAGTATATTGCCCTATAAATATGATCTTTTCTGGTATATTGGGGGTTTGGGGGTGTGGGTTGTGCCAAAATCATGAAGAAATTTGGTATTTTGAGGGTAGAAGCATGAACTGGAAATGACTGTGTTGTTAATAGCTAGTTCAGAAGAGTCTATAAAAGTTTCATGGTAACTCCACCACCCTTCCCATATACACGCACAGGAAGTACCAGAAAACCCATGACGTGCTACCTTTGAATAAACCAGCAGCTTCAAAATGTGCCATCATGACTGGAGGCACGCTACACAGGAAGTAAACAACCCGAGTGATGCAGCAGGTTGACAAGGTCTCAGTACCCAGTGCAGAAATGAGAATCACTTTCACTCTGGTTGCGTGAATTGCAACGCTGTTATCCCTCACAGCTCAGGTATGACAAGCAGCTGCAGCATCAGTCTGACTCCTAGAACTGACTATGAAAGTTAGAGGATATTTTCCATTTATGTAAGAAACTGCCATTTCTACGAATATATCTGCCGCTGTCTGCCAGAAATTAGTCAGAAGAGCAAGGCAAAGCAGGCTACACTTCAGTCTTGGTGCTGTACATGGGAATCGGGGGTACTGCCAAGCAGCAGAGCTCTCCGGTGAATGGAGCGATTGAAGAGGAGCCAGTGACTCCTCTTGCAGCAAGGCCAGAGCAGGGGAGGATGGCACACGAGCACTGTTCTGTTCAGCAGCTGTGTTTTCCCCCGTGTTTACACATGCTACTGATGCAACGCAGAGTAACATTGTCTGGTTGAGTGAAAAAGTTGAGTGAAAACCACGGTGGGCTTTTGGCAATCCCTGCCTTAGCGCGTGTTGTGGCATGCAACGTGTGCCATAAATCCTGGCCCCTTTGTTGTCCCTTCTCCTTCCTGGTACCGTTCCTACTAAGACCAAGACCAGGACATCTCTGTTCCACCAAGAAAGTCAGGATGTACTAGATGCTGAGACAGTAACACTGTTGAGTTCAGAGGGTATCAGGAGTAAGGAAAGAACTGTAGCTGGAATTTGCAGGCCCCAGGTATCTAAGTATGCAATTGAGGATCCAGGCACTAGTCTCACACAAGAAGTGGTGTCTAGGTTATATTTATTGTTTTATATCCCATTGTTCTTGCTTAAATTAAAATAACTTGCATTTAGAAACAAGGGATTTGTGCTAGATTTTTCTGTACCTACCATAACACAGGAAAGTGAGACAACAGTTTTACATCTTATACTGAAAAGCAGTTAGTAAGAGCATTTTGCTTGTATTGCTGGCTCCCACTGATCTGTAAAGACTATGGCAGAAGAAGCGATTGTGTACAAGAAAGTGAAGAATTAAAAACTGTACCTAAGTTTATGTAGTTGTTTTCTAGTAGTTTTGTACTGAGATTCTTAAAATTTGAGGGGTTGAAGATTTGTGCTCAAGTAGGTAAGGTACTTGCTTTTCATAATTCTGCTATCTAAAACATGTGACATAGATTGATTCTGCTGTCTGTTTTTTTTTCTTCCTGAAAATAATTGAAATTTCCACTGAATGCTGTAACTAGTGAGAGATTGGTAGCAATTGCATAGAAACACGTGCACCAAGATACATGTTCACTCACTTCAAGTAAGATTTAAATCCCCTTCCCACAGTTTAATCACTGCAGTTTTGACTTTCAGACTGTCATGAAGTTCATGGGACGGTTGACTTCTGTAGATAACTTACAGTACTACTTTGTTAACAGTTTCAAGGGAAAGCTTTTCCAAATATTTTTTTCTTGAAAGCGTTTTTAGCATTTTCTGCTTCCAGAATTCCTCTTTCTTTCATACACCAACCAAACCTCAGCTTTCTTTACTCATTGTGCATCTACAATTTTAACATTATCTTAGGTAAAAGGCAAAACATCATGCTAGAACAGTGAGACAAATAGCCCTCACGTTTGAAACACTGGAATTTTTCAAGTTTTGATTCCAGTTGTAATGAAAAATTGATGACACTAGTCTTGTACAGTGGTTTTCTGGCTTTGTGCATTTACAGTGGTTATTTAATCTACTCTCTTATGCCAAGCCAATTGTAAAATCTCTACTGTTCTTCACTGTCATTCTGCAATACCGTGACACATGAGAAAATATTCATACTTCTGCTTTTCTAGTTTTAATCAGCTTTTCAAGGATTTTTGCCTTATATTTCATTCCTACAGGCATAAATCCTGTCCTCTTGTAACAAGTTAACATTCAAACTACAATCATCATTGCTGTATGCTCTCAAGTTTCTAGGTGGAATAGGTTCTTTCAAACTATGAGTGTTTTGTCAAACTGTTTTCTCTCTGTACCTAATATATCAGTTTTGATTCTGGAAAGTTTTAGATGAGTGTATTTAATGTTATGCATAAAACCAAAGCTATGCTTATACACAAATGCTTGTGTACTCTGTGCTTTACCAGGGAACTTTATTCCAGAGATGTCTGTCAGGTGTATTATATAACTGCTCTATATTAATTATTAAATCCTTTATTATTTAGAGTAATTATAATTTAATGGCTGTAGCTTTCCATGGGAGGTTTTTCTCTCTTAATGTAGGCCTGTTTTCTGTAGCTATTCAAACTTCAGATGAGGAAATAAAAGGCAAAATAACTCAGAATTTAAAATAAACCATCACAACAGTGACGTATACCGTATTTTAGAAAAAAAATTAATAAATCATTAAAGATGAAAACAACGACTATCGCTTTGAAACTCTTCTTTGTAACTTAATCAATCTTCTACACCACTTCCTTTGCTCTTAGTAAAATACATGTTGTTCCTAACGAGTACTAAGAGGAGATTACTGTTGGGTCTTTTTCCTTCTTTGTGTTCTCTACAGTGGATTAGTAGTACAAAGAGATTACTCAGAACAGGTTAAAGCAAGTGGAGATTCACTGAAGTAGCAGAAAAATCGAGTTATTTCTCTGGAACTTTGACTTTTAACAAGCTCCAGTTGGACTGTGTTTCTTTCCTCTTGAATATGAGATCAGTTTACTGGTTAAAAAAAAAATAAAAATCTAATCAGACCAAAATAGCTTCCTGAATAATTTTTCTTTTGAAAATATTGTTGGATTTTTTCCTGTAGGTTTTAATACCATTAGAATTTAAAAAGAAATAAAAATAAAAAAAGTAGCAATGATAAATTTTGAAGTTCAAGACTAGAATGCATCCTACTAAATGCACTGGTAGTAATGGAAGGAAACCAAACAGCTCTGTCAACATGACAAATGTGTATGGGGGGGATAGATTCTAGTTTGACTGTTACTATCTTCTTGAGTTTCAAAACTGCTTTGGCCTCATCCAGACATACAATTGACATGCACACTTTTCTCACCCTATGAATCACACAATTTTTGGGTTAGATGGGTGTTCTGGGAATGTATAACAGTTCTTGTTTTCTCACCCCTGGTGTGCAGTCCCTAAATGTAGCAGAGACAAGCCTGTCCCTGATGGGGAGTGTACATCCCTGAGGACAGGGAAACACAAGCTGTGCTCCCTTGTGGCTCTAAACCCCAAGCCAGGCTTCTGCATGGGGATCTGATTGTCAGGGGAGGGATAGAGCATGGAAGGCTTCATGTCTGTGGATTTTGATGGCTCTTTGAGTGACAGCTTTCTTGTTCATCTCAGCATTGGAAGCTGGAAGAGTCATCTAGGGGAGCATCACTCCTTGGGTACCTTTATAGTCTCCCTTATATCTTGGCAATGGGTCACTTGCAGGTGCAGGTTATTACACAAGTGGGCTCTTTGTTACTTTAAATTTTTTACTGGAAAGCTTTCCCTACTCTTCCCAAATAAAGTATCTGGAATAAACCAGCCTGTGTGAGTTTAAACTGTCTTTCTTGTACAGGAAAAAACCCTGGCAGTTACTGTACAAATTACAAGACAGAAAAGAGCGTGGAGTTTGGAGCTTCGTATAAATGCGTTCAGTGCTTCCTCTGCTATCTTAGTATCTTAGGATGAGGACAGTGGGAATTCTGCCTTTGTGTGTGACCCTGAATCATGAAGAAGATATTCAAAGCTCTTTATGTGCTACAGTGTTTTCACAGGCCACCTGGTGTAATGGCAAGAGTGCATATTCAAGGACATAGCGAGTAGTTCAGATCCAACACTCATGCACAACAGCTGCTGCTCTCCTCCCATCTCAGGCGTGGTAATTGTGAAACTGCAACCTTTAAATAATGCGCTCTTAACTCTGAAAAAGTTTAAGGCTGCCGTACGTAACGAGGAAGCCAGAGCATCTCGTTTTCTGACCTCTCAGCTGGAGCAGACCAGGCACAGGCTGCTCCGAGGCTGCTCCGCGTGTGCTGAGCTGTCCTCCCCCAGGGGAGGGGAAGCACAACCCTGACAGATGGCGAGGGAAGGCCCTAATCATATAATCGTAGGTATGCATCCAAATGTGCGATAACGGAGCCTTTGTTTTCTCCCTGTGTTGTGTGAGATTACCAGAAAGCAGGCCTGCCTTGCTAAGTGGAGGGAAAACAACCTCGTTGTGAGGCGCTCCGTCACTTCTGTCACATCAATGCAATAGCTGGCACGCTGCTCCGCTCCTGTCCTCTGGCCAAGCACGCGGCTTCTGTGGTGGGGAACGTTTTTATTTCTGTCATGTTATGCATGTTAAGTTTGCTTATTGTATAAATTGGAAAGGGCCACCCAACCCTCAAAAGGAGGACTGCATCGTGCAGCTTGTTCTGTATGTCTGGGCAGCCCCTGAAAACAGGGTGGCAGAGACTTGGTGGCACTGTTCAGCTCAGCTGAAGCTGTCTGCCTACCAGAGCTACTGTCAGTGGTTGTGCTGTGCATCACCGCGCTGAGAAGCAAAGCCTTTCTGGGGAAAGAGGTAACTATCCAAGGTTTTCTAAGTAACTGGTTTTGTGGTTTTTTTAATTTGTCTTCTCAACGGCAAAAAATAAGCAATCCTCCAAATTGAATTGAATTTAAAATTCCAGCTAGATAAGTAGTTTTAGGTAAGTGTACTGAAACATTTCTTTTGGGCATCCATAAGAAAATCAAATTAAATGCTAGAATATTAAACATACCAGAGGAGGAAAAGGTCACCCTGGTCTTCTGTCTGATTCAACTGAAGTGTACAGCTGGACTAGAGTCAGGGTCATCCAGTGTGGGAGACTTTTTGGAAGCTAACAGACATTATTTTGAGCAATACGTAGAGATGGCATGAGTAGGCCGTGTATGACCTTGACTGAGCTTAACCCCTGAAAGAGACTGTTAAATGAGGAAGAAAGGCAGTGAGGCAAGAGAAGAATGAGGAACACCTACCAGAGAAGCTGGAGGAGGATGGCAGTGTGTTGACATTTAGATAGCCAGTCTGATGTTAGCTTAGGGTGCGTGAACAGCAGCATTTAACCAATGAAGTGTAACCTTTAGGAGCGTGATAAGGCATGAAGAGTATATAAACCACTTGGGTGAGATTAATAAACGGCTTTTGCTTGATGACTCTCATAGAGCTGTGAAGGTCCATTATTGTCCCGCTATCCAGGTCCTCAGGGCTGTCTTTTCTTTCAGGACGTTCCTTGACAGTGGCCAGTCATGTTAGGTCTGTATGGAAAGCCTAACTGCTGAGCCAGCAGACAGAAGCCAGGATTAGGCTGCTGGTTTGGGTGTCTTGCATTTTTCAGCTACAGAGGAACTTTAACCTGATGAGTCAGAAACATCTGACAGCAGTGCTTCTTCCAGATGTTTCTTCCCTAAATGACGCTGCTTGGTGAATTTGACTTAAGTTCATGAGTAACTTTTGGGTTAACTGAAAAAAACATTATCTGGTAATTTGATAATGATTCAAGACTTTCTTTGGCCCATCTGTCCTGATGCTGCACTGTGCTTACTCAGACTCAGTTTCCAGGGCACCAGAGAAACTATAATTGTGTTTATTCCCCTTGGATAAAAGCTCACTACTGCCCTGTCATCTTGGGTTTCTTTGGAAGTCTCACAGATTGTCAGAATGGATACGCTGCCACACTATGGTTTGCTGTTCCTTATCTTTGAATTAGTACGGTATCATGGTATATCTTGAATTGTGCCTCGCTGTCTTTGACGTTTCAGCACTCTAAAATCAAGCTCAAGAGGCAACAAAACACAGCCACAGCTTCTCTCACTGGCACCTCCACCTCCTACACAGTCCTGGTTTCAGTTGTCCCTCTCCCAGAGAGGCTCTGACAGATGGAGCTGCTTCTGGGCCCTGGGCTTCTGCCATGGGGACTTCTCTTCAGATCAGTGGCATCTGCATCCAAACCTGTCACTGCCTGGATGGCCCTCCAAGCTCCTGGGAGGTCTCCCAGGAAGCCAGCCCAAGCCTGTGTGTCTGCACAAGTTGATTTCCTAGCACACCCACTGTCAAAAATGGACTAGTGTATGAGAGTAAAGGTACTTAAAGGTACACAGCAGCTAATAAAGTCTGTTTATTATTTAATAATTAAGAAAATTCCTTCACTTGATTGCTGCTTGTAGTTTTACACGTGCAGTGCTATTTCCCACTGTAAATTCTGATTCAAGAAAAGCACACCGGTTTTGAACTCTCCTAGGAAGAGGTGATTACAAGTGATAAGTGTAATAAATATCAATTTTTTTGTTTGTAGACCATGCTATGTTTATATAAATATTAACACTAAGAAACACAGGTATACGTACACTGTGAAGTACTGTATGACTTCAAAGAATTCTTTTTCTTTGGCAAATAAACTCTCAGAATTAGGAGGATTTTCTTTCTCCCTAATGTTAATCAAATCATAAAAGAGGATGAACAATAGATTAGGAAAACCTTAGTTGATTGAGATGTTGCAGTTATTATGTATCTTAAAATATAATCGTATTGTACCTATTTGAATATTGCTTTGTATCCGTTAACTTCCTTGATGGAGTTAAAGGTAATTCAAATTACTGACATACATTTCAGTGGTTATACAGTTTGATTAAGATCCTCAGTTCAGAGTTTATGCTAGAAGTTTTAAAACCAAAAGAAGAATGATCTCATATTCAACCTTATTTCAAACTATCAAGGAACTTACTAAACATACTAAGAAACAGGAACTTCTTTATAGAAGAACTAATGATTAATACAAGTTCTGTACACTTGCTTCATCACATCAGTCATTATACTGGCTAGAGGCCAGTCTAACAAGCGCAAAAGGAGACAGATGTGAAATCAGGAACGTAAAAACAAAGGTTAAAAAGATTCAATTAAAGTATTTTTATAAGCTTTTACAAAAGCAGATGCTTGAACTTTTTATGGGAAAATCTTCTTGGGCTATAAAACCACTAGACTTTTTATGAGTTCAGAACACTTAATGACATTTTGTGTGCTGCTTGCTTACTTGTTTGCTATGTCCTGTTGGCTAAATACCATTACTAATGTAGTGAAATAAGTCCAGGGTTAAGGCTTCTTAGGTTTTATCCTGGCTCTAAGGCTGTCACACACCATTTGGTCTTTGGCTGCTTTAAGCTTTCTGTCTGTTTTGCATTATGGATTAATGAACGATAGGACTTGAGAACTGGCCATGAAGATAATTATTACTGGCTACATATACAGCTCATAACTCAGGGTTTCCTGTATGTTGTGTGCACTAGAATCCAGGATTTCAGAAAAAAAGCATTAGACAAGAGGTTCAAATGAAGGAGATATTTACGCAGGGGTTAAATTTGAAGGTAATATTTCTTTGGAAAAAACCCAGATTTTTAACTCTAATTGCAAGGGTAAAAAAACTGTGGTAATTCATTTCCTTGCAAAGGTAACATATTTTTCTTCCCTGAGTCTTTCTTTTCTGGCAGCTTCAGCTGCAGAATAATCTTCTATCTGACTTGACATTTTCCTCCTGATTTGAACTGTGACTCTTAATCTCAGCATTTCTGTCTTTAAACAAAGAAATGGTTGCCTACAAGTGGATAGAAATTCATGAAAAAGGCTTTTCTCATTCATTATTCATAAGCTTCTCTTGTGATTTTTTTTTTTTTATTTATTTATTTTTTTTAATTGGAAACTTTCAACGTGTATTGGTTATTGCTGATATGTGATAAGGATGACTGAAAAGCTTCCCGGTCCTGTTTGACAAGAATATATTATGAAAATTAAGATTACATTAATTTGCTAAGAGTTTCTACAGGATCCACACCGTGAAATGTTTCTGTATTTATTCTGAAGGAAATGAGCTTTCATGATGCTTGCTTTAATTCAGTAATGTAAAGGCATTTAAAACAGCATTTCCAGCTTTTGTGGTAGATCATTACTTTGTGAAGCAGTTTTCAAAATGAGACAAAGGTAAGACAGGTTAGAAGAGACTCTGCAGGCAATTTACACAGGACTTGCTGAAATATGGGAAGTGTGCTCAGGCTTGCCATCAGTTTGTAGATTTTTCACTACTTGCATTTGGCACATCTTCTTCCCTGGGACTTATTCTCTGAATACCCTTGTTCACAGGATTGCTGTCACTCAGTGTGGCACATCAGCTCTTCAGGAGCCTTCACAGCAGGCAAGAGGGGGAATGAGAAAGAAGAGCTAAGACCTGTCAGTGACAAATGATTGTTAGGTGACTGACAATTTAAAGGGCTAAAGAAAAACATTCACTCTTTAAAAGGGAATGTGACCAGAAGCCAAATTGGAGAAAGGCAAGCCTTAGAACACCATAATGTAATGTGTCCATGCACCCTTCACTCTGTCTCTCTGGACTGAATGGTGAACTTTCAGATAGGTAAGAAGTGTCTTTGAGGGTGTGAGTACTTGTTCAGTGGCATGGATTTTGATTCATATCTAGGAGATTGATTTGAAATTTTGAATTAAAATCTTCTCAAATTTAAGTGTCCTCTTCCTAAGGATCTTTAAATATTTTGGGTATGTATGGTCCATGCCTAGTTTCACCTGTTGATGGCCACTTGGGCATTTTCCAAATTCTTCTCAGATCTGATGAGTAAATATTCCCATAGCTGCCAGCAGTCCTACTGGGCTGTGATGTGTGGATGAGGAAAAGTGTGCAAGAACTCAATGTTTGTTGTAGGACAAGGTTTACTAATATTGGCATCTGAGATAGGCTGCTAAGTGCTGAATATGCAACAAGATCTTCTAATATGCTAAGCATCTGATCACTCCTACTGAATTATGGTGGTTAAGCAAGAGTGGCCAGCTGACAAGAAGTGGGAGAATGGATTGTTAAACTGGTGTCAGAGGAAGGTTTTCAGGGAGCACAGTGATCATTTCCTGAGTGGAGAAGCAGGAGTAGCTATATAAAAAGATGTCAAAAAACTTTTCAAGAAGACGGAAATGTAAAGGTGTCATCTTATGCAGGGATGTTTGTTCTAAGACCTAGATATTGTGTATGCTTTCAGCTATAGGTTATGTCTTTTTTCTGCTGCTTCTAAATTGAGAATAGCCTAAGCGTCCTTTAGATGAGAAACCTCAGTGACCCTTAGCAAATCTGGAGAATAGTCCATAGTAAGTTTCTTAAATTTACTTCAAAATTTATATTTGTTGGAAAGCAAATACTCGTCACTTGCACATGTTTGTAGTTTGTATGGAATTCTAACTTTATAAAAAGCTGCAGTGACGTATCAAAGTATTAGAAGCGTCAAGCTACAGTAAACTATTTAGACCTCTGAGATGCTTAATTTTAATTTACAGCCACGTGGTTTGGGCACTACAGTAATGTTAGAGCAAACCTTTGTTCAACAAGAACATGTTCTACCATAACATATCTACCTGATATGGATTTAAAAATCTGTTTTATTAGTTTTTTGAAATGTGACCCAATTAATAAAGTGGTAGTGCCTCAATTTTGCTGGAGTTGCTTAAAGTGGGCTATAAAATTCTGTAATAAAACATGTAGAAGAAAATACTTTAATTCATCTTTAAGAGTAGTTCAGTTCTTTGCTGGCAGAAGGCTTTCATCTTGGCCATGTAAATAATCTGTTCTGTGACAATTAATTCATGACAAGGATTAGTTATAATTCTGATAGGCATAACTTCCAGTAACATATTTCTGGGCCAGTTTTCTCTGGATTGGTTAGTTTTCTTTTCTTACTTTTTTGTTGCTGTGTGAAGAAACAGCTGCAGATTCAAGTTCTAAAATCTCACTGTTCCTGTCATGGTATTGATAAAATTATCTAACAACACAAGTATATTTTCCCTCATATTTTTATTCTGCATTTTAACCTGAGTAGCAGGGTCTCAATACAATCTTTCAATCATGAATACAGAAATATCAAGTTAAAAAGAATTAAAGCCCTCCAGAAAGAAGCCAACATCATCTTCTGAATATTGTGCAAAGCACCTTGTTGGTTTGTTTATTTGAAGGAGTTCCACTTCATCCTGCCCTTTTGTTGTTGAACACACAGAGATTTTGACAAATAGGAGCTCTGTTTGTTGTACAAACAGCATAGTGACTTGAGTAACACAGGATTTCTAAGTTTGAGGGAATGGCATTTAGAAAAGTAGAGCCTGCAATCCCTTCCTTAGCTGTGTTGGCCTGTGCAAGAGAGCAGAGAGCCATAGTGCTGCCTCCTTGCTTCCTTTAATTAATATTTGGAAGTGACTTTGTCATTGATAAGCACTTGTGCTTGGGGAACTGAAAAAACTGTAGTTACTCCTTCCTGGGTGTACCAAAGAGAACAAATACTATTTGTGTCTTCCCCTCATCACCCATGTAATCATTTTATGTAATGGATAGTATACCCTTCCTCTCATAAAAATATTGTAACTACACAATATTTTTTACAATATACACAATCGTAACTACTTTAAGATATCAAATATCTTTATGGTTTTTCTTGACTTCAACAAACCTTGGCATGTGCTCTATGAACTGTCCTTTCCCATTTGTAAGGGACAAGGCATTGATAATATGGTTCCTAGGTACTAAACACTTCTTTTTTTCCCTCACACTCTTGGGTTTCCAGGTCTGAAAAGTCTCATTTTTCATCTCAGTCCACCATGGAAGTTTGTTTCTCTGAACAGCTCTACTGAGCTCCATTCATACAAAGACTAGCCTGCTACCCAGGCTAGCTACTTGTGGGCTACCTCATCTGTATGGCACTATGTTGCAGTTACCATCATAGGCACATTCTCAGTGTTACTTCATCTGTAAAAGAAGCTATGTAAGAATTTATAAACATTGAAAAGGAATGGCATTGTATGCAACAGTTTCTCAGCTGCAAGTACCTTAATCAGTTAAACCACAAATTTACACTCTCTTTTGTATATGCTTCCCTACCTATTATGTGCTTCTCACATTTAATCCAATCCCAGAAAGCACTCCATACAGAACTGTCTGTGGAGCAATTACTGTTTTCTCCTTGTTGTTCATCAGAGCTATGAGGTTTTAGCCTGTTGCTGTGAAGTTTTGGCTAGATCAACACCAAGGTGCGTGTCCCACCCATTTGCTATAAGTAGATGCTGTCGACTGTCTGGCATCTAATGTGCAAACTGTATTCCAGTGTGCATTCTGGTGTTTGTCTCTCTTCTCTCCAGGTTGTGTTTTGATGTTTTAGATCTACAGGTAGTAACTGTCATGCCACAAATACAGATAGAAGTGATTTGGCTCAGTTTTTAGCAGTAACAGTTTTAGCTTTTAGATGACTACTGAGAATATATTATTAAGACTGTCAAAGATTTATGCATATATCTATTTCCCAGAGAATTTTCAGCCGATGACAGAAAGTATATACTTATATTTACTCCTAAGAGTATGTAGTACTCTGTGGATGGGCTTTATGAAACTGCTGCTGGAGACAGGGGATTTCACTTTTATTCCAAAGGAGATTTAGGGCCCCACCAATGGATTATGCTCACGTGAAAGGCAAATAAGTTTTCAGAACTGCAAACTCCAGCTTTTGATGGCAGTATAGCAAATGCCTTGGTATCTCTGCCAGATTTGCAGCCAATTCTGTGTAAACAATTTTAACAATAAGAAGAGGGGTTTACGTAAGAAAAACTTTTGCCTCCTGGGAGCTCTCAGATTAGTATTAATCAGCCTGTAGATTTTGCTAAATTGGAGCTAGCTACTCCACGCAGCAGAGCTGAACTGGCACAATCACTTTGAATGAGAAAGGAAAAATGGTTGATGTGGAGCTCTTGGGTGATACACAGTCTTTTCAAATTGACCATCTAGTTCAAGAGCATCAGCTCCCAAAGTCAGTGTCACAAATAGGGTTATGAACTCAGAATTTAAATGTAAATTGGGTTGCGTATGCCCAGACATAAGAGACCTGAAAGGACATTTTTGACTCTGCTGAGCCAGCTCATCAACGAAAACATTGAACCAGTGTGCCTGTGGTTTATAAGCTTCTGATGAAAATGTGAAGGTTTTGGTGTAGAAGTTCCTGCACTTCTAAGCCATACCAAAAACCCAACAGAAATAGCAGAAAATAATTGATGCCAGATGTTATCCAAAGGGTGGAACAAACATGTACTGGAGTTTCAGCCTCAGTGGCCAAGACAGCAGCCACACAAATTAAGTTCCTATACCTGCAGTACTCTACCCCATTAGGTACAAGAAGGCCATATATGTGACAGCAGTCCAAAAATAGCCAAAGTAAAATTTTAGCTCAAGTGCACGTTGGCTTTAATTATATAACATATTATGTTTTTCAGTCAGGGTACTAATGAGTTGCTAATTCCCAGTCAGAATAAGAGATTAGATTCCCAGCATATCTATTGACTAGCCAGTCTGCTCCATACTGGCTGAAGCCTGACACTGTGACTCCCCTGGGAAATGCTTCACTAAACAAGATGTCCTAGTTGCTTAACTGAGAATGGAATATGTGATTTAGCCGTGTCTGTTCTCCTAGCCAAATGTCCTGCATGGTGTGAGCCAGTAAGTAAACGTGTGATCTTTAAGCTGGAGATATCTGTGCCCAATAACAACAATTCCCTGATTATGTAAATGAGTTCTTAAAACACTTTGAGTTTCTTCACAGAATCAGAAGTATTTCTTTTAATGATGTTAGCTGTCTGGCATTCTGCTTTAATAATTCATGCACTTCAGGCATATTTCTTTTCCTTTTGACATACTGTCACAAAAGAAGGCAAAATCAGGTAAATAATTGAGAACATGTGAACTGCCATAAACAATCACTCTTGTTTGTTTCTCTGCAGAAAGGAAGGAAGTGAAGGTGGGAGAGTACAATGCTGTGGCTGATGAACTGGAAATAATCAACAACAGCATCAGATTCCAAGGTAGGAGAGAAAACTGGAAAGAGGTACAGGAGTGACATGGATATGTCAGGAATGATGTGCATACTGTTAAAAAACTCTTTCAGGATTTTTCATATTAAAAAGCTGTGACGCTGTGTAAAGAGAAAGGGAACTGAACTGTACCTAAAGAAAACAGCAGGGGAATTCTGAACAGGAAACCACAACATTTTGATTTTATATACTTGTTTTTAATTCCTATGACCAGGACAAATTAAAATTTGTGTACGTACACAAATGTTCTTTTATATTTCAACAAGCTGCAGATATGTCTTCTATTTATTCTCCTCCTATCAATCATGTTCATCTTACCTGAGGGATGTTCTTATGTGCTTGTGTTTGCACACACAAGAAGGAGGTGGCTGTTTTCCTTTGGGAGGTGGCTGTTGGGCAGTCAGAAAAGAGGATTTCGAAATACCAAGTCTAGCTTTGAAATAGCCCATGTGAAACAGGACCAGAGAGGGTGTTCAGCCCAGCAGCACTCCTGAGGCCCATGGCAGGCACACAACCTGTGTTACTGTGTCTCCTTGCCAGTGGTTTCCAGCTGTGGTAGCTATCTAGACAGGCCATTTAAATTTGCCCTGTTAATAATGACAGTCTTCTGAGAAATTATACTCTCTGTTTTCTACTTGCTGCTCCGTCACTTGTTTCAGGAAAGTGTAACCTCCTGGTAAAATTTACAATCATAGTATGCATTTTAGTGTTTATTTACACTTTAAAATTAGGATAGTTAGCATATATTTTATGGGGTTCTGCATTAACGTTTTGTTGTGGTTTTTCCTCTAAAGAGGATTATTTACTTGCTCCAGAAATACAGATCTTGTCAATCAATGTGTCTAACATATGTCTGTCAAAGTCAATGATTTCTTTTGCTACTGATGTGGTTTACAGTTACTAAATCTGCTAAATCGAGGTATCGTACTAAGAGAGGCAAATTTTCCTACAGAAATTCTGCATCTGGATGAGCTTTAGCCTTTTTTCCTTCTTGTAATCCTAGGACTTGAGCCTCCAAAGGACAAAACAATTATTCAAGAGGAGCTACGCAAGATCTCCCTGCCTCTCTACAGCATCCTCTCTGCCCTCACCATCCTAGGAATGATAATGGCCAGTGCTTTCTTGTTCTTTAACATCAAAAACAGAAATCAAAAGTAAGGCACTCATGTTACTTCTATCACTACTTCTTTCATATTTAAATGCCATGTTTGTAGAGTCTGTTACCTGTCTACCTGTCTGTCTATCTATCTGTCTATCTATCTATCTATCTATCTATCTATCTATCTATTATCAGGAACATGTTAAAACTTTTATTTATTTTAGAACTATTTAATTGAAATCACTGTATAGTATGTTCACATTAAAACAGATTGTCTATCTGTTAAGATAAGTTCTTTTATACTTTCTGGGAAGTGTAATATTTTATTTATATTTGGTCATCTGCTATTAACATTAACCCTAGCTAATTAATCCATCAGTAAAATAGGAGGTCTTTTTACTAAATGTTCAAAAACCTGAAACAATGTTAGACTTTATAAAACAGCAAACAGTGTGCATGCCTGTAGATTTCATGGTGTTCTACAAGAAGTGTTGTCTGTTTGCCCAGTTACAAAAAGCTCTTCTTTATTGCTCTAATAGCCTAGTAGTAATCTTTTCCTCTTTAATGCACTATCACCTTTTGTCCATAGACTAATAAAGATGTCCAGTCCCTACATGAACAACCTTATTATCCTTGGAGGGATGCTTTCTTATGCATCTATTTTTCTTTTTGGTCTTGATGGATCCTTTGTCTCCGAAAAGACATTTGAGACACTTTGCACAGTAAGTAATTCCATATATTCTGGTTGAAGATAGTCTTGCAGGAAGCTCTGAGAGTAAAGCAAACAGAAAAGTTTAGTAGTTGGATGTCTCATTCCGTTTAATCATTGATTCTCTTAAGTCTTTCCTGGGATATTTTCTGGGTCTGAAACATGCACAAAGCTATTTTGTTACTATTAGTGCATTACTTTAGGTGCATTGGGATTTGGCCTCAGACTAAAAGAGTAGATGTACTTTCTTGTTTTGAAAGTATATGTATGAAGAGGATTTATTAAAGGTTGTGTTCATAGCATGACAGCTAGTAATATATGTGAAGCTACTACATTTTATTTATAGAATCTATATTATTTTAGACTTCACATCTGCTAAGCAGGTCTGCCCAGGTCTTTTTACTCAGACTTTTTGGCTTAATCTCCAAATATTTTTACTACTTTTACTACTATTTCCAGGCTACACTATAAACTCACACAAGCCTAGGTTCATGTAGAATATATTCTAGTTAAATCAAAACAAGCGTCTCTGAAATCAATTGGAATATGTCCACCTAGAAGCTTGCAATGCCTTAATTACTCACTGTAAAACCCAGTCAGACTTAGAGAGGACACTTCAAAGAAAGGGAAAGAACTTCACTGCAAGGATATTCCTTCCAAAACCAATACGAACAGCATTTCAGTGTATGAAATATTTCCTCCTCAAAAAATCCTAAGACTGTGCACAGCTTACTGCCTGAGAATATCAGACTTACTCAGGAGTTACTCCCACTATGCTTTTCATCCTTCTTCTTCAGGTCTCTAGAAAGATGCAGTTCACAGCACCTATTTTAGCAGTCTGAATTTCTGGTGTCATTGTTGGAGAAAGAGAAACTTTACTTCCAAAGAATAATTTAAAGCATGAAGAGTTGGCTTTCTAGAGCTTTTTGGTGCAGATGCATCCCAATATTTCAACTGAAATCCTCCATAGTGACTAGAACCATTATAGAAGTGAAGTGTCATGACACTTGTCCAGATAAACCATTTCAAAACACTGGAGACCTCTGTAGTATATGCCAAGATGCACTAGAAGATAGAGTATAGGTGAACATACAGAATTTTCTGTGCAAAGTCTTAGCTTCCTTAACTGGGCTTGGACACAGCTGTATTTTGGGCACCTAAATGTTAGCAGCAAAAGAAAGGAGAAGGACAGAATACCCAGTCTTCCGACAGCTAGAGTGCAAATTCTCTACACAGATAGTAGAAAGACATCAAAAGGACAATCCTGTAAGTCTCTAAATACATAGGGGCTAAAAGGAATTGGAAGATGGCAGCATCCTTTTTTTATCCCACAATTATGCCCCTTTTTTGTGAAACAGCCTCTAATGGAGAAGTGTCATTAGGAAGCCAGTTGTTGATGTAAATCCCCATCATTTTCTCACCCTCTGTTGCAGAAGAATCTAGTAGCAGGAAGTGCACATTCTAGGCCTTGATATCTGCTCAGCCTTAAGGGGCTTCTATTCAGAGCTCCTGACTTCAATGCCAGGCTGTAAGCCATTGCATGACTAGGCTACAACCCTCCTCTTGAAGCAGCCAAGCACCACTGAACAGAAGGGAAGAAAGTGGGAACCAGAGGTACTTATCATCATGGAGCTGTTCTAGGGAACAGGTTTCCATCCAGATTTAGCTATATAAAAATAATTTTAAGGTCTCCTTTAAATGTGAAACAGCTCAGTCTTAACTCTGAAAAATGAACCAACATTCAAAATCCTGTGCCTCTGAGCTGGAAAGTTTCTATCTGATTTTTCTTGTATTTGCTTCTCAACATGTAACCCTTTCTCTCATATTCTAAATGCAGCAAAATTTAAGTGAGAGCTGCTCTGTTCTGTCTTATCTTACATATCTTATTTATTTATTTATTTATTTATAATTTGTACCTGTCACATTATGTTAAGTCTGTTTGTCTGTCTGACAGAGGGAAATATCTGGACAGACACTTGTGTCTGTCAACTTTTAAGTCTGACGACTTTACTTAACTGACCAATAAAAGGGGTAGGAAAGATTACTGTGTTTTTGAAGTCAAACTGTGATTAAGAAGAATCACCTTAAACAGAGATTCTTTTTTTTTAACATAGTGGGTTTTTAACAATGTTATATCAACAATGCGGAGTCTGTGAGATTTCTCCCCAGTCTTGGCTTTACACGTTTTCAGTCCAGTATAGAAGTATTTCTGATTGTGTGTGGCTGTGCGTGGTGACTGATTTATCTTACAGATCCCAGCTCTGTCAGTGATTAGTATTAGACTCATAAAACTCTTCAGAAGCAACCTATCAGGAATTTTTTTTTCTAAGCTCCTGCTCATTAAAACAATTCTTATAAAATTTTCTCCTCCAATTATAATTTTTTTCATGGGATAGCTTATGCTTCTCTTAGAAGGCTGTCTTTACGTGGCCACCATTGAATGTGGCAGTCCACTTTCCTTGTATCTAGAAAACTCTGAACTAATGCTGGGGAGTTCATAAATATGAGAGACAAACACATTTTTCTGTTCAGTAACTCTTGTGTCTCTTCTCCTTTCTTCCCAAGTCATCCACTAAGTACTGGGTACAGCATGTACATTTGCCTTCATGTCATGAACATCCATATTTCCATATTGGCAATAAGCTTAGTGGTTTCATAAGGACTACTAACAGATACTAGTTCTTATAGCATCAGACCAGTACAAATCTCTGTTGATCATCCATTCCCCTGGAAAAGCAGGATCCCGTGGAAATGCATGATTTTGATCATCCATTCTAGCCCTATTAAATATTTGTTTAAAATTCTCATTTCATCCAAGACTGTGACTTAATCTTTAAAGGAACCAGCTACAATGGACAGGGATCAGAAAAAGCCAGTGAGCCAGAAACATGTGGGTAGAAGAACTACATCTCAGGCACAGAGAAGTATCATGTCAAGGAAGGAAGAGCTGTGGGTTTTTTGTAGGGAAGGGATAATTTTGATTCAGCTTTTATAAGCACATGCAAAATTAAAAAGCTATTAGTGGCATTCCTTCTCTAAATCAAGATACCACTCTCTTTGACTTCTATACTTCAAAAGTGATTAGATCTCACCAGTGTAGCAGTATGTGCAAAATAGAAAGTTTATTGAATTAGGTATGTTATATATGGTCTCTCTTTAATTTTCTGATGATTTTTTGACAACACTTACAGAAGGTCCTTAAATACTCCTGAGCCTACCCACAGAATTCAGGAAAAAATGATTTCTAAATTCTGGGTATGACATTCCAAATGTATTGTGTGTGCATCCTCTACAGTGCAGTGTATGTGGCATTGTTTGGAGAGTGAAGCACTTTGCAATCTCTGGTCTTTTTGACTTTTCTACAACCTACATCTACATATGGCATATGTTTGAAGCTGTAATATTGCAAGGACACTGAAACATGATCCAAAATTACACCAGTAACAGCTGAAAATTTCAGGGGATGTTTTTTATAAGTTGTACAACCATTTTATACTCTATAAGGCATTGGTTGTAGGAGGATATGGTGTGTAAGTGATATGCTGAAACATAGAGGCAAGTGTTAAATGTATTTGAGATTCAGCAAAGCACTTCAAACACATGGTCAAATAATTTGCCAAATAGCAGTATTTTATAAAACTTTGAAATTCTAGGGTTGAGTCTGTGCTAGTGCAGGTAATTGCTTCCCAGACTAACTCATTTTTATCTTGGTATGCCCATTTTCTATGGAGAAGTAATCAAGTATCTGTAAAGACACAGAAATTTGTGTCCTTGTGGTAAGAATTCATAATCCCAAATGTAGCATTATTTAGTTCCACGTCACAATTAGAGATTATGTGTCACATTGTAATACTCCAATTCTGTGGAATTAAAAATATCCAAAGTGAATTCTAACAGAGTGGTCAGTGTATTACAGAACCATTAGATCTTGTCTTACTTAATAGCAACTTTATGAATTATACAGAAAAAGGAAAAGCAATACAATATTTCATTAAATGCATATGTCTGCCAAAGTAGAAAGTGCTTCAAATATGAGTGAGAGAGAAAAAATGGTAATCTATCTTTGTTTTTAATCTCAGAATTACCATGGTATTATAGCAAAAAAAGAAGTTAAAAGTAAGGGTGTGAAACAAGATGTGATGCCAACTGGAAAAATGCAAGCATGAGGAAAAATAATTGAAAGCATTCATTATATGGAAGAGAGAGGCTCAAAATTAGCAATGCTAGTGACATATTCTATGAATAGAGTTTAAGCTGACATACTAAATAGAGATACTTAAAATAGAGAGAATATTAGATATGATCATAACGTTTAGACTTCTCTAATACATTCTACTGAGAATTTCACGCTTTACATTTAAGATGAGTAACGTCTTTGCAAGTTGGAACTGGTATGGGATGAAAAGCTACTATGGCCCTAAGGAGGACCATAGTGTCCTCTTCTCTTTTATGCATCTCCCTCAAGTACTAAATAAAATGATGTTCATATTCTGTGGATGTAACTGGTTAGGTTGGGGCTGAAAAGAAGATTGATTGAAGTACTCCAGGGTGCAGTAAAATGCCCATAGTCTCCACACAGTAGGGTCTGGTTTATTAGGTTGTAGTAGACTGAAGAGCTCTGCTTCTCCTCAGTCCCAGTAGACCTGATGTGTAGCAGTACTTTCTCCTAGAGACTGTGCTGCACTGGGTGGTTGCAGTGATAGGGAAGAGGCAAATTATCTGTTTGAAGTAGGTCAATACAGGATCCATGTTGTTCTGGGAGATACCTATTCTGGAGATAGCAATTGTCTTCCAGTCTCCTTTACACTCCAGAGCTCTGCAAAGGTGCTACATCGAAGATAAGAGGATCTAAGTCTTTTGATTTACACAGTCACTAAAATTATGCATTGCTTTATCTTGTTTATATCATTACTTAGCATAATTGATATGAATTGCTAAAACTAGGCAGATATTCTGTAATTCCTGGTGATCTCACTAAGCCCTGTCATTGTTTTGCCTTGGTTAAAAAAACCAGAGAGCATGGAGTTTTTTATGCATGTGTGGTATTCACTGGTGCCCTCATCCATCCCAGGCTGTGCTCAGGCTTTCAGATTTCAGTCAGTTGCTCTCAGGCATGAAGCAGGCATTTGAGACAGGCTTTGTATGGAAAGAAGACACCAAACAGTGATGTGAGGTAGAGACAGAAAGAGAGAAGGAAAGAGTAGAGATAACACTGATAAAATCCAGCCACCTACTGCAGTGTGTGTGACTATCCAGAATGTGTGTTCTTCTCAATCAGACATCCTGAGAACATGTACATTCATATCAACAATAAATGTTACAAACCTTATCTTCCCAAAGGTTTAAAATGTAACCTTTAAATGTATCCAGATCTCCAGAAGCACTTAGAGGTTTTTAGCTGCTATTATTAATTACAGATGCTGAACGCTTCTGACTCTGTGTCTTGTAGAAATGTGAAAGGCAGGTTTTGTTCTTTTTTAATCATTTGGCATATTTTTATATCTGTTCTGCTAAGAGAACAGCTAGGTGAGGTGGAACTCCATGGTCCACATTGCACCTTTTCTTGGGAAACCCTGAACCTGCACAAGGTGAAGATTGCAGTGTGGTATAAGAGTGGAGGGACACCCTGCAAACCACATCAGAGATGGAGAGACTTGCAGTGAGGAGCAGGGAGGAAAAAAAAGATGTGAGAGGTTATGGAACAGGTTCCTAGGGATGGGGGCACACTGCCGGCGGAGGGGGATGCTGGGCCATCTGCTAAAACTGTGAAAGTCACGGAGCTGACTGAGAAGAGCAGCTCTCAAAGCAGCAACTTGCTTTTAATGGTAAGGCAGGGAGAGGGAGAAGATGTATCAACCTTCTGTCTGTTTATTTATTTCAGTTTTGTCTTCCCTTGTCGCTTTGAGTTTTCTCTGTTTAACCATTTCTGGAGGAATTAACTAAAAGGAAAATATCTGGCAGTGCTACCTCAAAGCTGTGGCTCTCTTGGTGGGTGTACTGTGGGCAAGAGCTACTTGGACTAGACCCTGTGCTACCAAGTAGCATCTAGCCTTGCTATTTGGTTAGTAGTTGACCATGTGCTCTTTATTTGTACCCTTTATGTTCTTCAGGCTTTGTCATAGGTTTTGATTTCTTTTTTTTTTCCTCACTTTGGACTTTATATTTGCCTAGTTCTTTTCCTAAAATTGTTTACTTTTGGCCAGGAATTAAAAAAGCAACAGAGAGACACTCAGCTCCTACAGAACTGCGAAAGGATTTGGACCTCTAATCCATTTCTTTGTCTCTGTAAACCATAGCCTTTGTTTGTATTTTTAGTCTGGCCTTTTTCATTTTGCATGTATTCTTTAGTTTATTTCCTACTTAATTGTTTAGCTGTTAATTTTAATCTCCCTTTTCTGTATAATCACTTCCATAATTGTCTTCACTGTCTTTCAGTCTGAGACTGATCTCACTCCTATTTAATTCAAAGGCAATTCTGTTACTGGGTTTAACATGAGCCTGATCAGCTTCTATTTTAGTCAATGACATTTTCTTGGGGAGGGGGGGCAAGTAGGGACAAAAGTTACAAGGCTCAATAGATCCTTGAAACAAAATTATTTCATGAGCTGAAACAAATACACCACAATCTTGCCAGAGATTTATTAAGGTAATATTTTTAGAACATTTTGCCTCCCCTTCAGTAGGACAACAGCCAGATTTTAAAGCCCCTTTATAGAATCAGGAGCAATTGCAATGTATTTTGCACTACCCATGGATTATTTCTGAAAAATGGTCTGAAATATATTAAGAAATCACTACAGGGGATCTCACGGCATGTGAAGAACCACTGTACTTAATTTATGTGAAAACAGCAGGATTCAATTCTCTAATGCTATTGTCGCTTACGTTTTACAAGAACTGTGTCAGTGCCACACAAATTCTAAAGAATGAGTTAAAAGTTGTAAATACGTGTGAAAAAATGTTTGATGTAAATGAGAAAAGTGTAATTCAAGTGGATGAACTCATCCTTTTGGGCCTGCCCGTGCTCACACTGGGGATTTTGCCATGGTTAATAGAAGCAGGATCAAGCATCAGTAAAAACTTGTTGAGATGTTTTCGTTCATCATGATTGTCTTCTATATCCCCAGTTTTCTAAGAAAAATAGCAGGTGCTTAATTTTCAGCTCATAACTAGACAGAAGTCAGAAATCAACAGACTTGTCTACTTAAAGATAATTGTTCTTTCCAGGGCTAAACCCACAGCATGGTTTATTTTCACATTTGTCACTTTTAAATGCCTAAGTGTAATACTAAGATGCCACCAAGCTGCTCAGCACTAAAGTTCAGCTGCAGCCTAACCCTGTGGACACTGCAGCTTCCAACACAGGGCATGTGCAAAACTGTCTAGTTATTAATATTCCCAAAATGAATCAGTCTGAGTCTCAGAAGCTAAAGGGAGAGTGTCGGCAGTGTCACGTCCTATGAGAGAAAGATTTGAAAGTTTTTATGTAAAAGAAACCATAAAATTAAGGTTGGGATGGTAAAAATTATGCTGTCAACTGTCTTAAATCTGAGTGACTCCTCTGCAGGAGCATAATCCAAGTGTTTTGCTAACTGGTGAATAAACTGTTAAAGAACCAAGTTGTTTTACTATCTCATTCAAATACCTGTTATGAAAAAAGCCAAGAAGTAACCTGGAGAGGTGATAAGAAGTTTGTAGATTTTTATGCAACACACGGAAGCTCTTCACGCTGATGTTTGGGTTTCTTTATTCTTAACTGAGTCTTTAATCCCATCTTCTTGGTTTTTTGCTTGACAGTGGCAAGCTGGATTAGTGTAGCAAATTTAAAGCTGCAACACAAAAAAAAAAAAAAAAAGAATTTGTAGTATAATCAGTTCAGAAGATTGTTATTGTGGACTTTTTTACTTAACAGAGGAGGAAAATACATCACTTTCTTGATAAACTGCATTTGAAACTTTTATTATTGCTTTCACAAACTCAGTACCTTCCCAGGCAGTCCTTGTCAATTCATGACTGTATGGTCTTCTGAATGTATATGCATCAGTGGTCAAATGTGGAAAAATAACAGAACTTCATTGTAAGTAAAACTTTTACCATTCATCAATTCAGTCCATTTTTCAAGATAACCTTATTTTTAAATTTTATATAGAATTGTAATTGTATTAAAATAGATCATTTTAAATAAATTCAAATAATATTGTTTACCTGCAACTTAACAGTACCTAAAATAGAGATTTTGTTTGTATGCTTCATTCTTAAAGCATTTAAACAAGGAGAGACTTTTTCTTCTTTTTCAGGATGTTTCTGATGCTTTCACAATTTACTAATTTCCCATTACTAAGTCATTCACAATTACATGGCTTCTTTTATTAATAATGAGTTGTAATATCAAATAACTTTGTAAGTCTCTTACACAGATATAAATAGTAACCACTACACCATTCATATAAAAAGATGATGGGAAAGGTGCAGATAGATTTGTATGAAGATATCAAATAGCAGCACTCAAAACGTAGGCTGGCCAGCTAAAGCTCAACGTAGAGAGGAAATATGATTCAAAGGGAAGTAACTTTATATAAGGCTGTTAAGCTATCAGTGCTTATTATATGATGGAATAATAGCCTTACTGAGAAAAAGTAAAAGATCTTTAGCACCTTATGGATAGGTTTAAAACAGGCTTTTTGTTGCAAAGAGAAGTTGAAAAGAAATGCTCCTACAGGATGTAAGGAGCATCTTGTTCATAAAGGCAGTGACTTTAGCTGAGCCTTACAACATTTGTTGAAACATTAATATTTGACAATGATGGATTTTTGTTGGTGATAAATTAACATCATATGTTTTTGAAGTCTGGACCATGATCCATTGGTAATTCCAAATATTTGGTCATTCCAAACCCCTGGAAAATGGTCTATTTTTTTGTGGAGACACTTTCGTCGTTTGGTGGTCGTCAACTCTTTTGTCCACTAAATAAATGATTTCTAGCTTTTTCAGTTATCACAAGTAATGCAGCTGTTAGAGCTTTTATCAAGTAATTCACAAAAAGCACAAATACCAATCATGGGTGCATATATATTATTTTCAAAAATAGATCCTAAAGCAGAATAATGTAGGAAGTATAAAGAAAGGAGAAGTAGGAAACTGCATTTTAGCATCTGCATAGACATACTTGATTGTTGTATACCAAACCGTATTATCTTCTTTAACACTTGTGAGTTGTCTTGAATGATAGAAACAAAAAAATTTGTAGGAGATAATCAAATACTCAAAACATCTTACTCAAAAAAGAAGTAATGAAGAAATATAAGCAGATAATTGAAGGTATATCCTAAAATTCAGTGAAGGCATAAAAAATTTTCCAACAATCTAGTCTTTTAAGAAAAAAGATAAACAATAGCTATTTTTAAAACTTATCCTTCTATAGGAGCACAAGAATGTTTTCAGGTTTGGTGTCTAGTTTGGAGTAGGGATTTGAAAGCAATTTTCTCATCTTATAAGGAGGGAAACTTTCCCTTCCTGCTCTTTTGGTGACTAGTGGGGAGGATGATCTTCCTCAGCTTCCCCTGTCATAGAGTCATTTTGGTTGGAAGAGACTTTTAATGATCACTGATTCCAACTGTTAACCCAGCACTGCCAGGTCACCATTAAAACATGTCCCTCAGCACCACATCTACACATCTTCTAAATACTTCCAGGGATGGTGACTTTACCACTTCCCTGGACAGCCCGGTCCAGTGCTTGACAACACTTTCAGTGAAGAACTTTTTCCTAATGTCCAACCTAAACCTCCCCTGGTGCAACTTGAAGATGTTTGCTCTTGTCTTGTCACTTATAACATGGGGGAACAGACTGACCCCACATCATTCCAACCTCCTTTCAGGTAGTTGTAGATAGCAAGAAGGTCTCCCCCGAGCCTTCTTTTCTCCAGGCTAAACAACCCCAGTTCTGTCAGCCGCCCCTTGTAAAACTTGTTCTCTAGAACCTTCATCAGCTTCACTGCCCTTCTTTGGATGCACTCTAGCCCCTCAATGTCCTTCTTGTAGTGAGGAGCCCAAAACTGAACACAGCATTTGAGATGCATCCTCACCAGTGATGTGTACAGGAGATCAATCACTTCCCTAGTCTTGCTGGCCACAGTATTTCTGATACAGCCCAGATGGTGTTGGCCTTCTTGGCCACCTGGGCACACTGCCAGCTCATTCAGACAACTGTTGACCAACACCCTCAGGTCCTTTTCCGCTGGGCCGCTTTCCAGCCCAGCTTCCCCAGGCCCTTCCCCATG
>WUAM01000359.1:42172764-42213934 GCA_024336885.1 Actenoides hombroni | reverse complement strand
GACCAACACCCTCAGGTCCTTTTCCGCTGGGCAGCTTTCCAGCCACTCTTCCCCAGGCCCTTCCCCATGGGGTTGTTGTGACCAAAGTGCAGGACCTGGCACTTGCCCTTGTTGAACCTCATACCACTGGTATCGGCCCACTGATCCAGCCTGTCCAGATCCCTCTGTAGACCCTTCTTACCCTCAAGCAGATAAATACACCCAGCCAATTTGATGTCATCCACAAACTTACTGAGGGTACCCTCGATCCCCTTGTCTAGATCATTGATAAAGTTATTACTGGACCACAGTACTGAGCCCTGGGAGCCACCACTTGTGACTGGCTGCCAATGGGATTTAACTCCATTCACCACCACTCTTTGGGACCAGCCATCCAGCCAAATTTTTATCCAGTGAAGCATATGCCCACCTAAGCCATGAGCAGCTAGTTTTGCCAGGACAATGCTATGGGACACAGTGTCAAAAGCTTTACCAAAGTTCAGGAAAACAACATCCACAGCCTTTCCCTCATCTACTAGGCAGGTCACCTTGTCATAGAAGGAGGTCAGGTTAGTCCAGCAGGACCTGCCTTTAATAAACCCATGCTGACTGGGCCTGATCACCTGGTTGTGCTGTACATGCCATGCAGTGGCTCTCAGGATGATCTGCTCCATAACTTTCCCCAGCACCAAGGTCAGGCTGACAGGCCTGTAGTTCCTGATGTTCTGGCCCTTCTTGTAGATGGACATCCAGTCAACTGGGACCTCCCTGGTTAGCCAGGACTGCTGATAAATGATGGAAAGTGGCTTGATAAGCACATCTGCCAGTTCCTTCAGTACCCTTGGGTGCATCTTATGTGGCCCCATAGAGAGGATTGCATCATTAAACATCATTAAAAACTTCCAACATGAGAGAATTACTGATCAGTTGTATAATACCATGGTCATGCTCTGCAATTATTGAGGTTATTTTCATCATGTTCTTTCAAGTAAGTGGGACTTGGAGGTATAACACATTTAAGAATATAAATGGGCAGACATATGGATTGCAGAAACTTTTGCTGTTTTCTAAATTTTACTGGCTTCATGAATGAATTATAGCAGACAAATTTGAGGTCATTTTCTTCAAAATTAAAAATTAATTTTCATCTGAAACTTACCATCTCATTCTTAGCAACAGTGTTCTCATTTTGACAAAAGCTCTTGGTTTGTTTAAGCTAAAATGTTTTCAATATAGACAGTAGTTATATTATTGTAGTTTGCACAATCCAGGTCAGGAATACATAAAACTTTTTGAGTGAAACATGCTGGGAACAACATTTTTCTGAATATCGAGTTAGAAACATATTATAAGCATAATTGAATTTATTACTATTCCCAAGAGGCAATTACTGTTTCAGTGAGAACAAAACAGTCTTATTAGAGACATGAAAATACCATGTATCTGTTTGCCAAATATATCACTAAACTGTACACAAAAGTGCTGAATACTTATTAATAGCAGCAAAAAGATTGAATGCTAAATATGGTTATCACAGCTCAATTGATGTGAAGTCAAAAAAAAAGATGTAACTGGCTAATATGAACATGTTGATAGGAAACGTATTTTTAAATCCCTCAGAGCTGATCTGAAGTTATTAGCGTGGTGCATGATAATGGATAACGAGCAAAGACTTGAAAAAATATATGTTAAAAATAATACTTTACTGACCTAAATATGTATTCCTTTTTTATATATACTTTTTTTTTTTTTTTTTTTGCTACGGCTTCTTTTACAATACTATAATCAAGAATGTCACACGATGGGAAAACTCACATGGTTTGACTCTAATTGTAGTTAGTTTATGGGTTTTATTAATAGCAATATTAACCAGCAATCAGTGAACTATATGTTAGGGTCAATATCAGCAATTCAACAGATAAAGCACAACATTAGACGTTGATAAAATGTTAATATATACATACACATACCTAAATGGCCTTCTATATGGAATCCTGACATTTTCTAATAAACACACATGCTGAGTTACATGCAGACACCTCCCACTCACCAGACTCATGGGTTACCAGGGCTCCCTTTCTTCTTTGGCTGTAGGTTCCCCTATATACACCTGTCCTGCAGGAGGTTTGGGCTCGCTACCTTTGCGTGCAGCTCTGAAACCTGGTAGTGCCTGCGCTGGTTGTACGGCACCCCTCGAGTTCACACTTGCATATTCGAGCTGTGTGTCCAGGCATGGTGCACAGTCATCAGTTTGGGGCATATGCCCTCTCAGACAGTTTTGGGTGTCCATTTTTATACACTTTTTTTTTTTGCCAAGACCCAAGGTGCCGGTTCTGTGTGTACTTTTCTCTCACTAATTCACAATTACTGACCATACGTATCTCATTTATTTATTTTAAGGAACTGTGGTGATTTTCTCTCTCTTATTGTTGTTATGTCTTGTCTTTTTTTTTTCTTTCCTGCTTTGATACCTAGTCACTAATGCTTACTAAAAATCTTAATTTCTATTCTGTAGAAAATTTTGGGGGAAAATGCATTTTGAATAAAAAAATGGAAATTCTGAAGATGTTTGGAAAGGCAAAAACTAGATAACATGTATTTAGAAGTGAAACATTTAGATTATCCTTAATATATATCTTAGATCCCAAGTTTTGTAACTCACTAAAAAGAGCTAGTTTCTCTTCAATACGCATGTCCTAAAGTTATAAATTAATAGTCCCTAGATGTGAAACTAGGCTGATTTCCAATGAAAACCATTCCCTTTAGGTCATCTAAAGATTTATTTTCAAAATCCTTTCTTAGAATGTCCCGATTTCCATAAATCAGATTGTTTTTATATAAAAATCTGGCTCTACTGGCGAAGGATGCACGGTCAACACAGCCAAAGGAAGGCTGGCTTTGCCTTTGTCTAGCTTTACCTTCCCTGTCTTTAACCAGTCTCTCCCCAGTTTTTCCATCAGCAGTGTACAGGATCTTATTGTTACTTCTTTGTTCACTTTTGCGTAGTCTCCCTTTCTGGCAGTCAGCCCTTGTGGAGTCCCTAGGGGGAGGATGAGACTGATCCTCCTCCTCCTCCCGATTTCTCAGGCTCTCGGGTTCAGCTGTAGAATCCCATCTCCCTGCTGTGCCTCTCATGTTCTTCCACCTGCTGCGCTCTATAGTCTTCAGTCCCTCTTTGGGGAAGAAAATAGTCTGTTCAGGGCAGAAGAGCTTTCAAATAGCCAAACCTCCATGGTAAGAAAAAGAGAAACTTTGAAGGAATTGGAGGAGGCTATGCAGAGCTTGCTACAGTGTGCTCTGAAAGTCACTAGTTTAGCTGAAATCAAGTCTGAAAGCGAGGACCTACCTACAAGGATGCTCTGTGTAGATGGAGAATTGCACAAAAAGCTTTGGTAACTTGTGTTCTGTCTTCCCTGGTCAATTTGAGGTTTTTTTCTGTTTTTAAAAAAAAATCTTTCTAGTTTTTACTCTAAAGACATCATGTTTCTTTTAGTTTAAAAGTCTTCTGGTTTTCTCTGTGAAGCTTACTATGAGGAAAATGTCTAGATAGGTCTACATCAAAGCTGTGACCAGCTCAGGGATCCATTGCTCTATTGTTCTGCGTAAGCTCCCAATCTCCTTTTTCTTAGGCCTATATTGCAGGTATTAGCAGATCTTGCACCGGAGGCCTGCCCACCAAGGCTATGTTCCTGTCTTGCCATTCCCTATATGATAATTTAGTAATTTTTTCTTATCATTCCGGAATGGTCAGGCTCTGCATTAAGTGACACATACATCACATAGCACAATTTCCTCTTATTTAATCTGCATAACATCTCTACTTTCCTGATAATTTCTGTTCAAAGTGTTGCTGTTAATATTTGCACCCTGGGTCCTTTATATAGTCTTAGTCTCTTGGTTTCCTCTACTAGTTCCTTCCTCTGTATGCACAGAACACAATAAAAGTGAAAAAAAAAATGCAGCATATTGTAGCAGAGTTATGGTTTTATGTATGGAGTACATTGTTAATTCAGAATCCAGATTTTTTTATACTTGGAGAGGGGATGGAGGGAGGAAAAACAAGCATGAAAGTAATGGATGAGACAGTTCTGCAATGCCAACATTTCTGTGAAGTTCTTTGAATATTTTTTTCTAAAGGTCTTGAGAAAAAGGTTGTCTGAAATGATGATATCCACATTGCCTACTGAAAATTAAATGTCTTTGTCTTTTTTTATATATATTTATATTTGTAGGTCCGAACATGGATTCTTACAGTGGGATACACAACTGCATTTGGAGCAATGTTTGCAAAAACGTGGCGGGTTCACGCGATTTTCAAAAATGTAAAAATGAAGAAAAAGGTGAGGGGAAGGAAAATCTTTTCTCATTGCCCTGTTAATATCATTTTCTAACTGTTTTGCTACCTTTCCTGGATGGCCATACTTGTGCTGGCTGTGCTCACGTGACACATTCAAAGATCCTGAATGGTTTGATATTAGGGCTTTCTTGGTTGAGCATCAGCCTTTCAGACTTCGTAAGGAGAGGTAGACATTGTAGATGGCTGTAAACTGTCAAAGTGAATTCTGAACCTCACTCTTATTGAGTATGTTGTTGAAGCATCCAGAGGTCTCCTTCTGGTAGATTCACAGCTCTTATGAAAGAGCTTATGAGGAGGCAAGAGAAAGTGCTGTTTATACAGCTTTCTGTTTCTATTTCTAATTAGCTTATCATAAGACTGATTGGAATTGAACCATAGTAGTCGTCTCTGGCATTTTTGGTGCAGCACATTTTCTGTAAACAACTAGGCTCAGCTTAGGAGTAGTACAACACTTCATTTGTGTACTGTTCATTGGATATTTTTCCTGTGGAGCTTATTTTCACACATGAAGTGCTTTTAATCAGATGATTTTATTTAAAAAGGGGAAAATGGTGAATAGAAATCATTTTGATGGAAAAAAATCTAGAGAAATATGCATGAAACAGAGAAACAAAATTTAAATTATTCTAGTGTGAGAAGTAGTACCAAACACAGTTCTTATATGCAGCTGAATAGACTTATTCTAATAAATTGTAAAGAATCATTTACTCCCCAAATCAGATTTCTCTGTTTCCTTCTGTGTGTGCTCATGGAAGAGCTGTACTCTTTTTTTTTTTAGTACTATGTTATTTTTTTCACAGCTGCAACATGTAGGGAGTTGCTGTCACCAAGAGATACACCTTTCCCTAAAAAAGGTTTAGACATTAGATAGATAGTTAACTCAGTTTCTAAGAGAATTTGTGTCTCAGGTTATTAAGGAAATATGTGACGTGTCTGGAAATGACCACTCTAACATACTAACAACACAATTGCCTGGTACTTCCCTCTACTATTCAGTCACGTCAGGTTTGCTTAAATGTTTGTTAATTAAATACCAAGTATCATTCAGTGTAAAAAATAATGGAGACTAAATTACAAATATCTTAAAAATAACCAAAATTATAAGAAAATTCTGTAGTAGAAACAGGATGCTCTGGATGGAGGGAAGTGCAGACCACAATTTCTGCATCTTTGCAATGAGTCCAGCAGAATCTATTAGTTTGTGCTACCAGAGTCCAGTATATATTTTTCAAGCCCCTTACAACTTCCTGTATTAAAGGTTTTTAAGGAAAGTTAAGCCACTGTTTTACCTTCTTGAAAAATGAAATTTTATGTTGCAAATACGTTTTTAGTTATATTGGTAGAAATCTTTGTAAATTAGTGACTTTACACAGGATTCTACCAGTGTAAGAGATGAAAGCATTTACTTAATAACTTTTATTGTCCTGAGAATTTTATCATTACAATACATACTATTCCAAATAGGAATGAACTGGTTCTTCAGTGGACTGTCCCCAAGTATTAGTCTTACTGATTTTTAGAAAACATGTCATTTTAGAGCTTCCAGTTGCTACTCAATATTAAATTTCACTGTCTGTTAATGAAAAGCAATCCTCAAATTCTGTATAGTGCCTGTTCTTCAACAGGTCCATCAACAACTGCAAATTTCAATTGCTTATTCACAGCTGAATGTTAAAAATTATTTAAGATCAGTTAAAAAGACACTGACCAACATAAGGGAGATAAACTTTCAGACGTCTGGAAGAGATGATCAGTGAGATGCTTTGCTTGACTGGAAACATCAATGCTATTAGGGCACCTTATTCAATATTCTGGAATTAAGTAAATAATGCGTTTCTGTAAACTTTAAAGAATGGCTGTTCCAGAGAACTATCTTGGATTGCTTAATTTGGATATCACACTCCAGAATACAAGCATGAATCATAAAAGACAACAGTTTTCTTAATGCAAAACAAATTAGCTACCCATGTTAAATGTTTACTAGTTATACATTTTCTGCCTTTGATTTGTCAGGACATGTAATACTGTTTTTAAGAGATGATTGAAAAACATGGCATTCTTCTGTCTTACAAGAAGGCCATTTTCATTTTCAGCAGATGTAGTTTACAGACAAAGTATTTTGTATCTATGGAAGCATAGACAATAGAAATATTAAAAATCAATATCTAACTTGACAAATAAGCAAAGGTAATGCTGCCTGAAAAAGCACATTGATGGTTTTTGAATTAGCTGTGCCATGACAGAGAAGACTGGTGTTTTAACACAAGGAGTACCAAGTTCCAAAATTATTAGGTACTGTGGATCCTGTTCATTTATGGGCACTTCAGTTTCCACCTGTATAAAACAGTAAATTCTGATGTTTAGGTTTAGCACTTTTGCCTGTCATCCTGAATATTTTAATGAGAAAAAGCTTCCAAACAGTGAAATTCTTTCACAGCGTGGAAGAATCTCTGTGTGGCTTTGAAAAATATTGCTTCATTCATGTCATGGAAGTGTATATTAAGTAAGGTAGAGAATAATATGGTAACTGAATCTTCCTTAGATGGGGAAGCTTGCTTTCGAACCTTTACTGGACACTTATTTTAAGCACACAATGTGGCTTTGTGGAGAGATGAGTGGACTTCTGTCTCATTGTGAGAAAATATATAGAATTTTAAATAATAGTACACGGCAGCTCCGTTTTAATGCAGTGAAGAGTGGAACTATGTGATTTAGTTGAAGATTTTTGTTAGCTTCTGTTTATAAAGGTCTCAAAAATTTTCACCCATTTATACATCCACTCCTTTCTTACTGGAAAAAAAATAAACAATAAAATTCAGAATACACTCCTTCTTCTGTCAGACTACTAACTGACAAATTTTGCAAGGTTCCCAGACCTCTGTTACCACCTTTTGATCTTGCTAGGGCTTAATGGAAGCAAATTAAAAATGTATTAATTTTAGCTGGACCTGAAACAAAGGGGTGCAAGGGAATCAATTTTTGCCGAATGGAAATTACAAAATCAGTAAAGGGACATAAATTATTTTTTAATTTTAAAGAGGTTAGTAGGGATAATGGAAAGTAGAATAGAATCAGTATTAAAACTAGCTGTAACACTTGTAATTAAGGTGCAATTCTTGTTTTGACATGTCTCCTTTCTGTTGGTTTGGGCAGCAGAATATCTTCTGCTCAGTGAGAGGTGGGGACAGCTTTTGAGTTTCCTATGCCAGCAGGAGGACTGACAGTGGATAAGAGCAGAGAGAGGAGAATATCAATGTTGGAGAGCATGTGGCGTCCTGAGGAAGGATTAGCTAGCTGAACTGTTTGAAGGAGCCAGCCATTCTGGTAAAATTTAGAAGGTTGTAAAGCTGTCTTTTTTGATGGGAACTGCACCCTCTTAGGTTTTAGGTGGCATTAAAACCATCCTGCATAATGACTGCTCCTGCACAACTCCAGTGTGCCAAAATAAAGACCATCCACTTTTGACAAATACCAGAATAGCAACACATTCAAAGTAGTGGTATTTAAAGCCTCCATAAGCTTTCTATATTCTGCTCCTACAAAGACAAGTATTTGACTATTTGTAGGTGAATACAATAAAGTGTGATGATCTGGGTCACACAGTATCTTGTTGAAGTTTGCTTTTGAAAATACAGTACTTCTCACTTGGCATTGCTATAAGCTTGTCTTACCCTTAGCATAGTACATTCTAGCTCTATCTATCTGTGCTTAATCCTTTAACTGTGACATCAGGGGAAGGGTGTTTTAAGTTTAATCCTCACAGAAAATATTGTCAATATACTCAGTTATTACTAGTACTGTAGACTTCTGGTGGCATATGTCTTTATGCTGACAACGTTGCTACAAGTTAAATAGATAATATAATTGCAGAAGGGAGGTATAACTGCATCTTAAAACTTGTGCTGCTATAGTTTTGACAACATTATCCTACTCATTGATGATATTTCATTATCTTTTCTCTGTTCTTAAGTTTACTGTGTGACTGTAGAGTTCCCACAGATGAGAAAGGGTTAAAGAGCTTAACAGTTATTGAGGAAAGATACTGGTACTATCACAGGATTAGAAAGCTGCAACTAATGACAACAGAGAAAAAATGACTTACCAGTCCAGCTTGCCAGGTTGGCAAATTTACTTTCTTACATTCAGCCTACTAAATCCTTACAGATTTCTGAGATGAACTGTGGTCTTCATACATTGCAAGGATGGATAGGAGATTGAACAGCCTATTTTGTTGACACTAGCACAGGGAAGGGAGGCTGGCACTGCAAGAGAAACATAGGGCTAAGAGGTTAGGAGCAGGGAGGAGGATGAGAATGAGAAATTGGGATAACTGCTAAGGGCTTCAGGGGGAATGGGAGCCTCTCTGGATACAAATAATAGGGAAAAGTGTGGGATTATACATTGGGAGAAGAAGTTGAGGGGATAGACTGAACTTCAATAACAATTCCTGGAGAGTTGAAATAAGATTTGAGATTCAGCAAAGAGCTGGATGAGACAGGGAGGGCTGTGAGAAGTCATTGAGAAAGCTGAGTGTGGTGGAACATAGAGCCTGAGTTTGAGATTCAAGTGGCAAACTCCAGTTGGGGTACTAGATCTGGTTTAAAATTAGGTTAAGATTAAAATTTATAGGCAGGATGGCAGGCCTGAAAAGTACGGATGCAGACTGGGAAAGAAACAGGAGTAGAAAAGTAATGAGAGGCAAGAAAAAATTGAAATTGGGACTGGCTGGAATGGTTGCACAAAAGTGTGGGCAAAGCATAAAAACTAAATACAGGATTTTAGGGTTTCGCTGTATTACTATGTATCTGTAAAACCTACAGGCAAAATATGTGCCTTGTCTTCCTGCTATGCTGTCATATAGCTCATGATAGCTACTAGTCACTCAGCTCAAGCTGATGAGGTGTGCAAAGATCTAAAGGTTCCTTTTGCTGACGCATGCAGCTCTTTCTGTAATTGAATTCTGTTTCTTTTCATTTTCTCTAAAAAGAATGGGCTCATGAAAATGTTAAAAGCCTTATGTTGTGGCTAAAAAGGCAATCACTGAAAACTTACAGCTAGCTAAGATCTCTACAAAGTATATTTTGTTCCCCCATGTGCATTATTAGGACACCAGTGCAGGCATAGTTTTCTACAGGATGTCAGTGTCATGGAGCAGACATGGTGAGTCTGCTCTGGGCATGCACTAGAACTGTATAAGAAAGGAGTCAGTTTTCTCTTGCAGACTTTTTCACTTAAACCAGAAAAAAAAATACATAATGAAAAAGGCAGTAGGAGTTTTGAGGAAGGTGGTCTCATGTGTAAGACAGTTAAGTGCCAACAAGAAGAAAAATAATTTTTTGACAGAATTTTTACAGTAGAACTCTTTCTGAGCACAGTTTTCTGAAAAGGATAGCACTTGGTTTTGAGAAGCAAATTTATTACCTGAGTGAAGCAGAGCAAGAATTCTCCAACTTTTTAGCTCCTTACCTTTCTATTCTATTTTTAACACATATTTGGCCACACCACCTCCTTAATTCCCTATGCTTAATGATCCATAAACTGAGACACATGGAAGAGTAGCAGGGGTAAGAGACCATCCATGCTCTTTCTGGGGAGCGAGGCGCATAGGTTGCTCTGAGCAGCCCCAGTCAATGTGGGCAGCAGCTGGCTCTGTGCACTCACCCTGTGGTACCAGCTGCAGGGAAGCTGTCAGTACCTGCACAGAGAGTCCCTGGGGGGAAGAAAAAAAACAAAAAACACCCAAAAAAACCCCAGAAACAGAGAAGAAAGCAGCTGGAGGCCATACGCTTATGAGCTTATGTACTGCTGCCTTCTCCTCACAACTTGTCTCTGTTTACTCCTGTTGCCATCCATCATTTGAAATCCTCTGTGAGAAAGTTTATAGGATGAGTGTAATCTCTAAGTTATAAACATTTCTATGGTGTTTTCAAGCCACTTCCATAATTTAGAATTTATTCCAATGTTTCTCACTAAACTCCTAAAGAGGTTTTTAAAAAGGTACTCATTACCTTAATAATTTAAAAATAGACAAAGCAGTTTTCCAGATTACATTGACAGGGGGTTTAGATCAGAACCTCATGAGCAGATCTTATTTATTGACTTAAATACCTTTGTAAATGCAGTTCTGTGTTAGCATAAATGTAGATCATGTTACCTAATCTTTTTTTTTTTTTTCTGTAACTACTGCTATAAACTATTTTTTCCAGGTCAGTTTTCAGACTGTAAATATTTATACCTTTCCAGGACAATTTTTTCAATCTAACTACAGCTTTCTGTGTGTATAAAACTATGTGCTGATTTTCCCCTAGGATACACATGTGTTTCACTAAGTAGATATGAGAGATCGTAAGTCTAAAAAAAAGATGTGTCAGAATCAAAAAATTCGCTTTGGGTAACCATACCAACAGTAAAACAATCTATTAGGGACCATCTGCTGAAAATGAACCAGCATATGGACACCTAAAGAAATATTCAGCATTATTGTTCAGTCTTTGTGAGTAAGAAAGAAGACAGAGGCTTGAAAATTGCTTATGTTTGGCATTATTATTTTTTTCATTATGAATATTTACCACTGCAGCAAGTAATCCATGATACTTACAGTGCAGTCTAAATTATTCAGGTATAGCTTCATGGGTTATTAATATACAGATATGGTTCTTCCTAAAGCAATATAAATGGAAAACAATTATTATTTTTTTTCCCCCCAAATAGCTGTAACTATAAATTTTAAGTCCAAAGCTTCAAAAATAGTCAATGTAATCCTAGAATCTGTATTTAGATGTAAAATAAGCACCCTGGTTTACGTTAAGAGTTGATCAGTCAAAATGCCAGCAAGTGAACAATAGGAATCACATTTCTAAAATTTACATTCATATAAATATGGATCGGGGAGCTAAATCTCAAGCTCCTGTCATGGAAAGAAGTTGAGCTAATGAACTGTACATCTAGGAGAAAAATCTGCTTTTGAAGTAATTTATGTATGTAAATTTCTGCATGGTACAGCTTGATAAGGCTAAACCTCAGTAACAATAAAAACAGTGAAAACTCTGTGTGGAATGTAACTGCTCATAAATGGTGCTACAACCATCGTTTCTATGTATTATGAGACTAAGGGATGACAGAGAAATAAAGAACATGTTGCTATACAGTGTGAGGCAATTTATTCTGAATAGCTTGAAATTGGATTGTAAATGTAATCAAGTGCATTGATATCTCCAGCTATTTGGTACCGATGTAGTATGCTTTCCCACAGAATTGTTCATTAAAGAAAATATTAAAGTCTAGATACTTTAATGTTATCTCAAACAAAATCAGAACATTTCTTCCAGACCATTTAAATAACTTTGTGCACTTCTTTTTTTCCTGAAGATTAGGATCCCTTTTACCACTAAAGATGAGAATTCAAAGCCCTGGTAGAAATTCCTCCATGCTTATGGCCCATGCAATGTTGGGCTCAGCAGATCTTGTCTCTCAAAGATGCATTTGACCTGCTGGGTTGATGGGATATGCAGTTATCTCAAGGCAGCATATCTTGCTTTGCTTATGGTAGTGAGCAGAAGTTAACACAATGTTGAGGGGTTTTTCTGTGGTTGTTATCTAAAACATATAGCAAGAATGGTTGGTTCTAATGCTGTCAAGTTGGATTTGTTTAGTGCTATTTTGGTTTTTAAGACTATAATGTTTTTCATTTTTGTCCTCTCAGGAGAGTTTTGTGAAACTAGCCGTTATTATATCACTCTGTGTGCTCTTTATGTTTAGATCAGTAGTGTCAGTAAAACAATTATCTGTCCAATTCCGGAATGCATTATAGCCATAACTCAGACTCAGACTTTCAAGGATGAGGATTTTTATAATTTTTTTTTTAAGCTGTCACTGAATCCCTCTTCTTCTCTAACCTCTGTAAAGTTTCTATCTTCTGCTCCCCCTGGGTTGTTCCCTCTTTCTTTTATATGAGTTGGAAAAGAGGAAAGATGTTTTCTAATTGGATAGGTTCTCCTGGCAGCAAGGCATAGAGCCAACACATCCACATTTGCAGTGCAGTTATTGAGAAGGGTGAGTCTGCCCAAAGATGCTCTGCAATTATCCTGACCATGAGTCAGCAAAGAAGACACGTTCTAGAAATATGTGCTTTAGCAGGCTAGTGACTGTAGCTATTTAATTCTCAAAACCAAGCTTTTTGATCATATCCAATTGTCCATTATTATCAGTAGTACCACTCACTCCAATTATGCTGGAAAGCAGTAAAAATCATCAGGTTCTCAGACTGCACAGGTTATGGGAGGTCCTCACATAAAACAAATTTCTTTTTTAATTTATAAGTATATATACAAACCTTTCATCAAATTAATGAAAATACCTCTAAGAGAGTAAAATGTCTTAAGCTTAGATTTTTACTGCTAGTGACTTCCTGGTCAAAAAAGCATGCTATGATGACATATGCTTTTTAAAATGTTAGCATTCAGTCATTAAAACTAATGTGATTGCAGTGTGAAGTGTTCCCAATACTAATCATACAACCTATTATAGGAAGTACTCATAATAGCTGCTGAAAAAAACATTGTGGGGTTATTGGGAACAATGCATAATGTGTTTTCAATAGTCCTTTTTTTCTCATTCCATTACACAATAGAAATTAAGAATGTATTACAGAATAGCTCTCTAAAATATTAATGCCTTCAATAACTCAAAGACAAATATCTCCCTCAGCCCATGTGTGGCAAAGTTCACCTATCTACCACTGACTCTGCATCACCAGCCTCATGGCACCATCCCACTTGTGCTGACCCACTAAATGTATGGGAGCAACCTGAAAGTGTCAAGTAATCATACTGGGAAAAATGAGAGGTTGGTTTATGCAATGGAGAGAGAATCCTGAAAGCAAGTTTAGGAGTGGTTATATGGGCTCTTTTTCCACCTTTGCAGACTTTATAATCAAAACAGCTATTTTTCTCTTTCCGCTCCGGTACAGAGGGAGGGCTCCTATCAGCATGATTTTTGTATGAACCAGGGAGAAGAACATTTGGTTTCGGGTTTCTGAGGACTTCAGTAATTGCTGTCAGTGCTATTCATTTAATGGAATAAGGCCTAGGAAGCTTCACACAGGGATCCTTTTAAGGAGGGTTTCTCTCTACAGATTCCATCTCTGGAGTCTGGGGAAGAGACAACTGAAAAAAACCCCAACTGAATAGTATTGTGTTTATCCAGCTAGTGACAGAAGGCAAGGGACAGATCTATCAGCTAGACTATAAAGGGTCATAAGACATAAGACAAACCAGTGCCTTCTTAAACAGGAAAAAAAAAATCCTAAATTTTAAAGGAAAATGAAAATATATATTTCTCTCAAAAGCTATAAACAGATGAAAACATGCTCCTGGCCTTGCTATGCTTCTATAAATTCAAATTCAATTTTAAAAAAAACCCACCACAACAAACCAAACCAAACCAAACCAAACCAAACCAAACCAAACAAAAACAAGTGTAAAAAAATCAACCAAACAAAGAAAGAAACAAAACCATAAATAACTAAATTAAAACCAAACAAACATAAAACTAACCAAACCACCAAGATTTAACTTATAGGTTTTCCTTTGGATTTTAAGATGTTTTATTCTGACAAAGGGAGGTGAAGTTCCTGGTAGCAAAGAAACTAACTCTGAAAAAACAAAGACAGGAGGAAGTGAACTATTCAGTCCATACCGGAAAGCTTTTCATGGAACACAGAGAGTACAAAGTTAATGTTGCATCCTGGAGAAGGGGGCAAGTCCTCATTTGTAAGACTCTTTGTTCTTGGTTTAGAATGGAGTTCAGCTTTAAGGTCCATGTCATGTGCATTTGCAGAGCTGGTTTCTAATGATGTAAGAAATAACACAGAAAAATTTCCTTAGCCTTAACTGCCAAAGGAAGCCTAATCTTTAACTGTTGTTGTTGGCCAAATTTCCAGGTCATCCCATAAACTGGATGAGGTTAGGGTATTGCAGGGTGCGATGGATGTGCTCTAGAAAGTAAATGAAAAAAGCCCCACAAAAGGTCTGTGAAATAATAACCAAATGGACAGTTGAAGTTGCCGTGGCAAGTAGTCCAGCCTGTGAGTGTTACGGAAAATGTTCAAGAGCTTCACAAGCAGGAACTTCATCCCAGAGCTTTAGACAGATTTTATAGTCTTGTGATCAGATCACAAGGCCCATGGACGATAAGGACTTTGATCTCGACCTTGTCTTCATGATCACAAGTTTTGAGAAAAATTTTGATTTGCTCATACAGTGGTGTTGCTGAGAAGAAAATGGCCTACCAGTTTCTGTTCTGAGTAAATTTGTTTTGAGGACAGATAGCTTCAAATCCAGATATATAGTCCAGACTGGTAGCAATGGCATTTATAACAGTGGGCAGATCTGCCAGGATGAGACAGATTCACCTATCCAATCACAGATGGTAGAAAATATTACTCACAGATGCTGCTGTATGAGAGCCTGGCTTCAGCGAGGAGACAGAAGCACTTGCAAAAATGGATTTTATCATCTACCATGCATTTCTCCCAAGGCCGATTTACTGTATACTAGAGGAAAGATGAAAAGGAAAAAAACAATAATCTTCCTCTGAAAGAAAAATGATATATCTGATTGTACGGAGCCTCAGTTGCTCATGACTTTCTTTTGTGAGACAGAGGAATTGTTGGATTCACAAGATGTGAGTCAAGACTCCTTCAGTGCATCTGGTGTTTCCCAAGGAGTGAATGTACTGAACTTAAGGAGTGCTGGTGGGTGGGAGTGATGGCTGGGGAGAAGGAAAGCTGGGCTTCCTGAGGGTGGAGGGGGGAGATCAGCAAGCCCTTCAGAAATGCTGCTAGTGATATACCAACAGCATTTCTCAGAAAAATTTACGACAGGACGAACTGCTAATCACTGGCAGGAGCAGTAATAACTGAATCTCAGCGTCTCATTCTGAAAAGCTAGCTTTTTGGTGAGGCATTTTGCTTCAGAGCTGCGCTGCTGCCGTGGTTTCGCCAAGGACGGAGCAGGGTTGCAATGGGTGTGTGAGTGGCTCCAGGAGCCCTGGACGCAGCACTGGTAGCGCCGTGTTTTACAGAACACACAACAGCAGCGCAGAACGCTTCCTTGGGTTATCTGATGGGCGTGCTTTTGTCTGTCTTCCTCCTGCCTGCCTGGCAGGAGGAAGGGATGAATAATACCTGCTGCCAGTGACAGCTGCTGTTATGCACCTCTCCCCTTCTGTCCAGGAAAGGGCCATTGGTAATGTAACACAGGAAAAAAAGCTCCAAGAGGTATCCAAGGAATAGCTCCACTGTTTTCTGGATTTTATTTTTTTTTCATTTGTTCCAATAACTACCTGCTGAAAATAAGGTTACCAAACTTATAAGTAAATTAAATACTAATACAGTAGTGCAAGATCAAATACAAATAAGAAAATGAACAAGAGCAAGGATGGGGAGTTAGGAACATGATCCTGAGTAGGAATGTTAACATGAGATTTCTTTTGGCCCTGTTAGTGAGTGGATTGTCAGTATTACTGCTTTAAGTAATAACCTTGCAGTCTCGCCTCTGACGTTGCTGTAGCAGTTTGATTAATATGGCCAGGTGTTGGTAAATCTGCATTTGGTGCAGCCCTACTTTCAATACCAATTTAGTCTGTATAAATTTGGAAGACAGTGAGCTAGTTGTCTCATGTTTTTACCTGTCCTGGGTAAAACGTTCACTATTTTTATTGGAAAGATAAGGCACCATTACTGATAGTTGGGATTTTTTACAAGGAATTTCCATGGTTCATTAGAGCAGAGGGAGACAGATTCTTTTCACATATTTTTAAGTTTCTCAAATGCTTATTTTTAGCTGAAGTTAATTGTCTTCACATCCTCAGGGGGGAGGGGGGAGAGGAAGGAGGGGACACATTTCAGAACACTAACTTTTCTGATGCTCAGCTGTACTCAAGATTGGTCAGATGAATGGTTGAATTGCCCTTTGAAGGTTTCTGTCTTTACCCACTGCCTCCTGAGAGAGGCTAGACACAGAATGGTTAAACAGCCAACTTCGGTAAAATAAACCCCCTCAATTAAAAAGAAAGACCAACCAAAATATGCCAGTGAGACAAAATAACTAGCCATTTAAGAAGGAGAAAAAGACATTTGGCTTTAGGTGTCCACATTTCATCTAAATCCAAATTCTGTTTGGACTTGACTCCCTGTGCTTTTCTCTCCTGAGTCTGCACTCACCCATGTCCTGTTTACAGACATTAGATAAGAGATTGAAAAGTGCATGGGCTTTACCTTCAGAGGGCAAGCTCAGTGATTAACAGTCCTTTTTCAGCTTTGACTGTACATCGGTAAACAACTAAAAGGTTAGGCATAGTTTGGTTTCCCCAGAGAAGACAGGGAACTAAGCTGAGAATCTTCTCTTTGTATCTGCTTTCGTTCAAGCTTAATGAGGAAACACTTTGCAATAGTCTTTCCCCCTTGCACGTCCCCAGCAAGACACCTTTTCCTTGCAAAGTTCTCCTTGCCAAACTGTGCAGCTGCAAGCCATACCACCAGGAGAGCTGCACCATTCCCCTTCACACTTCCTCTCCTGGCATACCTGTGCTGTCTCTGAGGAGATGGACATAGTGCTTCATTGCTTGTGCAGACATCTGGAAAGCTCATTTCCTGGTCCCCTATGATGCTGGGAGCTATGTGGATTTAAATGACTGGTTTCAGGGAATTTAAATAACACATCAAGTCCTTTAAGTCATCTGATTGCTAGCCTTTGTTTTACACGTAGTTTACCCCAAATGAATTATAAAATAAACTAGCAGATGAACAAAGTGTGCTGCACAATATTGCAGAAATGCCTTTCAAAATAAAGAATGTGTCTCACTAAATAATATGAAAAACAAACTTTCTGAAGTTCCTATTGCATTATTTTAAATTATATTGATTTTTATAATTTCCTTAAGCTTGATAGGAATTCAATGCAAATACAATTTATCCTAGGTAGGAATACCAACTTCAACTGTATTAAGATTAGCTGACACTTCTGGCTTTGTAATGCATTTTCAAAATCCTAACAAGTTTATCAAAGTGAACTGAAATAATCACAATTTTATTAAGCTGCTCAGGCTTAATATTTTTGAATATTTCATTTGGATTAAACCAACTGTTTCTGAGAACCAAAACTAGGAAAAAGATATGTGGGTTTGTCCATGTTAAAATACTTTGGCAATATCTTCTGAATATTGCGTGAGTATGCATTAGTAATAGAAGTACATATTAATTTAAAAACCATGGACACAGGCAAAAGAAGACTATCATAAACTTAATTTAAGTCTGATATTTGAACATGCTTACAACTTTGCAACTGAAATAATATACTTGTGTATTTTTGCTACGTTGCTATGTGTATATATACACAATATAGGTATTGCATGCAGCTATACAAGACTGTAATACGTAGTTTAACTTGTTATAAGCAACTCTTGCCTTCTTATTTGAACCTAAAATCCATACAAAATTTAAAACACATTTTAAGAGGCACGTGCATAAAAGCCTCTAACCATGATAATATAGAAAAAATACATAATCCCCTTCTACTCCCTGGGTAACAGGGGGCAAACGTTAAACACATACACATGAAACTTCAAAAACTGATTTATCTTTTAGTTCCTTGAAAGTGTGTTTTTCACATCCAGGAAGGTTATGAAGAAGTGAACATTGTAAATCTTAGTGAAAATCATCTCAACTCCGTCTACTCTGAGAGATGTAATGAACACTTTTCCACATTTACATACGTAAACACAATAGTGGCTCTGTGCAATTTTTTATTTATTTATTTTTCCCAAGACTAAATACTAAGCCTGGACTTCAATATTAATATTTAAGAGTCCTCTCAATTTCTTTCTAGAAATTGGAATGTACTTTAGATACTTATAGTAACCATGAAACAAAATAAAATAATTTGTGTCTTCTTGCTTTAATCTTTTGATATTTCTGAAACTTTTCTTCATTCATTGTTAAAAACCCTTCTTATTAGCAACCTGTGTTTTTCTCCCTATATAGGAATAAAGGTGTACAGGGATCTATCTGTGGCTCATGGGAATCTCCCCCCTTTTTTTTCTTTTTCTTTTTTTGTCTCTCCAGATCATTAAAGACCAGAAGCTACTGGTGATAGTTGGAGGGATGCTACTGATTGATCTTTGTATCCTGATTTGCTGGCAGGTTGTGGATCCTTTGAGAAGGACAGTGGAAAAGTATAACATGGAGGTACGTCCTCAAGCCCATGTAATACTTACGGTTGCGTATCAGTATCCACAGTTATCTGTAAGACCAAGCTAAAAATGCGCTAGCTTGTATGAAAGCAGATCAAGCTGTGTATTTTGGGGGAAGAAGAGTTCTGGGTTTTAAAAGCAAATAGAAATTGAATAACAGCAACCAAAAGAAATTGTATCTGTGGTTGAAGGTGCCACATTTTTGTCACTTGTGAGAGATTGTAGATGAAAGCATAAACACAGGAGAGTCCTTTGCAAAGACTCTCTAATAGAGATGGTTGCAATAAATAATAGATTATCAGAACCCATTAGCAGAATTCAGTAAGAGCTCATTCAAGACAAGTGCAGGAGAGGTCACTGCTTAGACAGCATTCTTCGTGGAGATGTTCAGGAATTATGTTACCTACTGCTATATTTATTTTCAGTAACAGCGTGTGCATACACATATACTGATTGTTCCTATTTTAATGTCATTCCCAGAAAGGCCATGCTAGAGATTTTGATAGGAAAGAGGCAATAGCATAATGCCATCTGTACAAATTTTCCAGCATTCTGGTACGTTTCTAGAAGTAGAACTTTCTGGACAAACTGACAGCAAGGAATATGGCAGTAACAGTGCAAAACTAGGAAAAAGAAAAATAATCTACCTGTATGCAGATTATCAGTGTTTGAGACTTTATTCCCTCCAACACAGAAACTGGTGATATCTGAAAACTAGATTATATGAGGACAATCTATAAGTGTTAGTCTTTTCTCCAGTGCTTGGATATCAGTAAGAAAAAGAATGGTAATTTTATCTTCTGATGTTAATGGTTGCAAGAAAAGATATGATATTTTATTCCATTGTTTTTACTTTGTTCTTACTTTGCAATGTAGCTCTGGCATTTTATTAGGAGAAGATTTTACTTTTTATTTTACTTGTAGAAGATATCTTAGAACAGTGCCTCCTAAACTGCAAGGGATGCCTTTCAAGAATCATTTTACAGTCCGATACCTCTCAGTCATTCCCTAAAGTCTGAACTTTTTTTTTAAGAGACTCCCTAGATATTATGGTTGTCAATAAAAAATGGAAAATATAACTGAAATTTGTCTTGTAGAGACGCTTCTGCTCTATATTTGTAGTGCTTGACACAAATAGCAGCTTGTCAAAAGCCTTGTTTACTTCATTTCGTTCCAACTGCATTGCCACTGATATTTCAATTGTCTATGTTGTTAATGGTTTCACTGCTTATATAAAACCAAACATATTATGATGAGTAGTCACAAAAGCCGGTGGAAGTAATGCTCATTTTAGTGCTGTGGGTGAATGAGTTAGAAGGACTTTTACTTTTTTCCCTAATCAGAGGGAAGCCATAATTGAAGATCCTGATCTCTGGTCCTATCAGAATCACTTGAGTGAAATTTCTGTAGACAGCAGCAGTAACTGTGAAGTTGTCAAACCATAAATACCATGTATTTGAAAAATAATGTTTATTGCAGCAGTGTGCATAATTGTAATTTCCATCTGAACTTACCAGTGTATATTATTTTGTTGTGTAATGTATACCACATGAAGCTTAGTGTGTTTGTTCCACGTTCAGTATTATCTTGACCACAGAGCTGCACACCAGTTGCCTGAACTTTGTATCAGAACTTAAATTCTGTGGGAACTACGTAAGCCCATGCAAACTCACAATTACTGAATGCACATGTGAGAATGTATGATAGTTTGTACACTCAGCAGAGAATTTACTTAAATGCACTGTTAGAGCTCTTAACCATTACTATAAGTTGTGCAGAATGTTTTTCTAAGCTAATGGATTTGAGGAAGGAAGGAAGGAAATAAAAGTATTATGCAAGCAAATTTCGTCATTAAAAAAATGGCACGTATGTTTTTATCTTATATAAGCAGTGAGGTGAACTTCAATTTGCTTCCCTGAAGCACACCTCTTCAGGTCTCAGAAACTCTTTAGTACAAGCAAATGACAATTGCATTTGCTTTTATAATTATTATTATTGTAATTTGCTTTTTTTAATTTTAGGTGTTTGAAGTGCGTTCTGTAATGGTGAATTCTTTAGCTGAGTTTGCCTGAGCAGGTACTATCTTTTGTGTGTTTGAAAAGTACTTACCACATAGTAAACACTAATGACGGCAAGTTTCTGTTTTATTTTGGAAATATTGTGTAATGTATGTTCCTTGTTCCACTTGCTTCTATGAAATAATTTTAATGAAATATTTTCTCTCAGGTAAAGTTGATCCAAGTGAGACTGACCTAAATGTAGACTCCAAAGCTATGAAAAAAACCAGTTATTCTAGCTAGTGAACCATATGAGTGCTGTTACTAGCTACAAATACTTATCGGCTTCCTATGTGAAAGTTCTGCATTTGGCTACTATCAAGAGGTCTTCTGTTGACTGTGCCTTCATAAACACATCAGTCAAAGTAAAGAAGACGAGGAGGCTAAAAACCAATGGTGTCCTTTGCTTTTTGACATTGTTCACAAAATAGTTCATTTGAATATCAACACCAGCAAATTATCAAGCACTTCTTAAAAATCCAGACTCGTTTTCCAGAATGGTTTGTAAAGTCAAGCTGTCCGTGCCTTAAAAGCTAAGGACGGGCAGCCTACATCTAAAAATACAAAGGGAAGTGACAATGTTTGTAGTGACTCTTTGTCCCGGACAGAAGGAAGAAATCAGGTGGGATGTTGAGTCTGTCCATTTTCAGACTGGTCTTTGTCATCCTGACCCTAGATGTCAGGTATCCTTATGAAAAGAAAATCTATGGCTGCCTGTCTTCATCTAGCCAATTGTTCTATCACCCAATGACACACACTACCCCTAAGAAGTGGATTGGGGAAAAGGAAAGGAGACCAGTGTGTTGAACTAGAAACAAATTTAATAAAATAAAATAATAATTAAAAAAAATTAATATTAATACTAATAGAAAGTACACAAAGTTATACTCAGACAATGTAGTGGTTGCGAGCTGCATGCTCCCAGCAGTGAATGCTAGATGTCAAGCACTGCAAGCACCACAGCTCCAGCAAAAGAAAGCACAACGGTCACTACGAACAGGACAGTAGAACTCAGGAGCAGAATGATGTGCAAGACCCTCCAGAGATGGCAGTCCTCAGGAGAAGAGACCATCCCCAGGAAACTTTCTAATTTATAATTAGCATGTCATTTATGATATGGAATACTTCTGTTGGCCAGGTTGGGTCAGCTGCCCTGGCTTTTCTCTTCCTGGCTCTAGCCTCTGGCTAACTCAAGACTGCTGAAGAGCTTGATCACTATGGAGACCCGCATACCATGGCTGGCGACAAGCAAAATCCAAGTCTCTTATCAACTTTGTTCTCATTGAATCAGATGCTGCAGTATTCTTAAAAATGCAGCTTTCCTGAGTAGAAAACTTATTCTATGATTCTATCCTAGCGAAACTAGGACACTGCCATAACAGACCATGTTGAAAGTTTTTAATAACTGAGCCATAAAGCATCCAGATCCTCCAACCATCAGTAGGACAGTTATTTGGTATATGATATATAGAAAATGAAGTTGTTGGATAAAAGTAATCAGGTTACAGATAAAGGCAGGGACCAATTTTAAAGCTTCCATAGCTGTACTCTGATCTACTGCAGAACTGTAAGCTTTGCCCTACCGACACTTTACAGAGTACTGGAGGCTTTGTTCTCTCATAATGCAAAAGCATTTTCTGATACAAAATTCTTCTCAACTTTAAGCATCGGTATAAAAAATGGGAATTAATCCATAATGTTACCTCTATTCATTTGTTTTTCTTGTTGCACTGTCTGTAACATTTCTCCTTTTGCTAATGTTTCAGACCAGTGAAGAGACCAATCACTTTTTTTTCCTCACTAGTTTCTTCCTAGTCTGAACTTGGAATTTTCTTTTTTCACCGTAATTCACTTTTTTTGTTATAATCAAAATGCTCTGTGGATATCATCAGATCTCGACTAGGTTCCTGCCAGACTAAGTGTCTCACAGTTGTGTGAACTGGAGTGCATCCTCCCTCACCATCCTGCCAGCTGGATTCTTGGGCTCAACAGGCCATGAGGAATTGTGGTGCTTTTATGTATGTGGCTATGGAAGAGCTTTGTCCCAGTGGAGAGATTCTACCACCTTTTCCCAGCCATCTGGATTTTGTCCTGGTTTCTTAAGAAGGCAATGTTTATGTGCAAGGGTGCTCTGTGTGTTTTTCCTACTGCCTAATAAACTTTGTTGGCCAGTTTCAGATAAACCTGACAGCAGATACAGGATGTATCACCGCTACAGATTTGGTGGAAATGGCTTCCTCTGTGGTGGGGATGTTCTGGTAGTGTGTCCCCTAAGAGGAGGGCTACAGAGTAAGTTTATCCCTCTGTCTAAAGACAGACATTATAAATTACCTGCTACAGAGGATCATCATACTTAATGAGACACAGAGAATCCAACCACAAGTCAAAATTACATAGAAAACCATCTTACTCTAAATGCAGTTGTTCACTGATGCACCTGCTTTGGAGTGAAACCACAGTCTGAAATAGCACAATTCTTTACAGAGAGGAATCTCTTCTCCTGTGCAGTAACCATATCATAATTCAATTAGGTACTTACTACAGTTCAGTTACTCTGTGTGTAGACAGACGTACAGTCACACTCACCTCTCGCTCATAATACAATGGTGTTGTAATTCTTTTACTCTGGAATTTAGCTTGAAAGCCTCTGACTGGCTTGTCATCTCCCCCCAAAATTATCTATGACACCAATTGAATCATTGTGGCCTTGGAAGGTAACCAATGATAATTTTAAACAAATATGAAGGAACATGGACTAGATTTTATACTTCCCAAGGTCAAATGATCTTGCATTAGTGTTAGACTCAATAAAAGTAATAGTTTGCATACTGGGTGCCAGTATTTCTTGTAGAATTTTAAAACCTGTTTATTCAGGGCAGCAACCTTTGCATTCCTTGATGTCTTAATACCAGTACTGTAGTTATCTCTGCAATGTTTCCTCTTATGCAACTTTATGAGAACATTATCAATATTTTAAAAAAACTTTATTCTGGTATCTGGAATACCATTCTTTAAGGTTTCACACTGAATTCTCCTGGGGTGGTAATAAACATGAAGGGGGGGTGGGGGGTGGAAATAAATAAATAAATGTGCCATTTTAGAAGATACAGAAGAAAAAAACCCAAACAGATCAACAAGACATACCCTATTTGGGCTTCTATCATTGATATAGAAATAAAATGTGGAAACTAAGAAAGATGAACTTTATATCAGGACATTGCTATAACAAAAATATCAATATGCGGGAAAGACTGAGTAGGCCATGCCAGTGGCAGCCTAGTGCACTCTGTTGAAGAAAACTCCTATGTATTCCAAGTGTATAACTATATTAGTGGACATCTATTGCTAACTAACAAACCAGAAGATCATCTTTGACTGATACATTGAGGGAGTCATAAACATTGCAAAAGCAAAAAATTACTATGTGAATGGGACAAATGTGCTTCTCACACTAACTCATTCAGGAGCAGTGACTGCTTTGTAGTGCAACAGATCAAAAGACCTACAAAGAGAGAATTAACCCTTGATTTCTTTCTGAATAGTCTACAGAATCTGTTCCAAAGCGCTGACAGCTGAAGGACTTTTCTTTAGCTGCAAATAGATCGTTCTTAGCTGTGATCGCTTTGAAGAAGCAACAACCAAAGAAGCAACTACCAAAGAAGATCGGTAGAGTGGTACTCAACTTCAGGAAGGAGAACAACATAAAAGTGAGGAAACCTCTTAATGATATGTAAAAGAGGACACTATAGAGTGTTAACACTTAGCAGGTGGCCTAGACAGTATTAAGAATATCATACTGGAAGCACAGAGTAAATGCATGCCACACATCGAGTAAGTCTAGAAAAAGAGACTCAGCATGATGAAACAGCAGGAAGACATCCTTCAAAAACCAGTATCCAAATGAGGAAAATAGAAATGACCATAAAGTCTGGTAAGTTAAATGTAGAACCGAATAAAGCAGTCTAAAAAAAAAATTATTTTAAAAGACAAAAAAAAAAAAAGAATAAATCTTTCTCTATATCACTAGCAGGAAGTTTCCCAGGGAAACTTTGGGGACAAAATTTGATCAAACTATAAGAGCGTTACTTGCAGAAAACAAGGCCTTTTAGAATGGTTAAATTTGCTGCTTTGTTCAGCAAAATTCTTGTTGAAGAGCTTGTGGAGATTGCTATGCTAGAACCCTTCTGATGAATTCATTGAGGAGTGACTGGAGTTGCTGGTAGGAATAAAGAAGCTGATCAGAAATAAATCACTGGAAACAGATTATATTCTCCCAGGCTTTCTAAAGCAATTCAAATGAGTAATAGTCAAGCTACTGACAACAGTATGTAATCATTAGCTCAGAAATGCTTTGATATCTGAGCAAAAAGTTGTAAATGTCTTGCCATGTTTTCAAGACAGAGTGGAAGCATCAAATTTGTAAGTTAATGTCTGTAGCAGGCCAATTTATAAAAATTATAATCAGGAATGAAATTAAAAATAAATATGCTGCACTGAGGAAGAACTGACATGACACTGGTGAAGGAACAGATCATTCAAACACTCAGTGAAGTCCTTTGAAGAAGCCACCAGGCATGTGAAGAGATGCTGATACAGCCTGCTAGGTCTCCAAACAGGACTCAACAATTTATTTCATCAAGTACTCATGGAAATTAAATAACCTTGTAATAATACTGAAGTCCTCAAATGGATATAACATTATTTAGAACAAGGAAACAGAATTAAGGAATAAATAAATGCTCATTTTCCATGAAGAAGTGATGTAGATGGTAGAGTCCTGCAGAACAAGTCCCAGTCTCTATGCTGGGTCCTGTGTTGTTTAGTGGAAGAGATGACAAAATTTTAGTAGTTTAGGTTATAGTAAATTTTTCCAGAAAATAAAAATGAAGGCTGATTGTGAAGAATTCTGGAGGGATATTGCAAAGCTCAACATAAAGTGAAATGGTCTTTCCTGATCGCAGCTGCAGCAGCAAACCTGAAGATTATTATCTTGTTTGCTATGCAAAGTCTTACTGACATAGAAGATGTGTATATATATTGATTTTAAGTTCATCTGGAGGAAACCCATAAATAGATTAGGTAAACTCAGTACGTCTTACATCTCTTTGAATAAGATAAAATAAGCCTGACTTAAAACAATTACAACTGCCTAAGTTTTTCATTCAAATGACTAACCCAGAACTAAATCACAGTGTTAGCTAACTTGACACAACTCCATGAGTGCCCAGAGATGTTGAGTGTATTTTCAGTAGATGGATGCAAGTGCAGCAAGACTGGAGGAATAAATATTCTTCCTGTGTATCTGATTGTCTGAGACTGCTGCTAGTGCAGTACCTGAACTAATGAATATTCCTGAGATATTATTTGGACTGTATGTGTATTCGACTAACTATACAATTCTGTAAGTTCATACCAGGCCACTGATAAGTCAGAGTTGTGTGAACATGACTGAGATGTGAAGTAAAGAAAACTCAGGAAGGAGTTCATATATTGTGAGTGAAAGAAAAGGAAGGATAAAAGCATGTTGAAGGTGAGCATGTTTCTGTACCCTAACAGATTTGTTAACTGAGAGCAGAGGCTACCAAATATAAAACTTTTCTTTAGGACAGCCTTTTGTCTTGTGAAATTGGTTTGTCTCTACATTTTTATAGAAAAGGTATGTGAACATTGGGATTCAACTGCACAGCTGTAGATTGAGTATCATTTTCATAGAAAGTTTTACTTAAGTCATAGATCAGTTGCCTGCATGCTTTTCCAGGGTTCTTTCATATTCTTTAATGTTCCCTTAAAATCTCTTTTTCATTATTTATTATTTTTTCTTTAATATTCATCTTCAGCCATGACAGTGCTGATGTAAGAACTGAAAATACTCTGGCCCAAAATTATATACAGAGGAGGGTGTATGTGTGTGTTTATATACACACGATAAAAATGTGGGAGTAACATAGGTCTGGAATTGGTAAAGATGTCTGGTTCAAATTCACGTACTTGAGTAGATTTATGCAGATTCTTTGCTGTTGTGAAACAATCAGATCGTGTTCTTTTCTCTTTCTGCATATGTATATATGCATAAACAGATGTGTTTAGAGGGTGTTATTTACATTGTGCTTTTGGGCTATTCAGTCAGCTAACAGCTGGATTAGAGAGAACTTTGTCAAACATACATTGTGAAATGAAGAATATAATTGGCTGAAGTAGTTTCTGGGGGTGTTCAGCCTAATGCAGGTCAGAGCTTGTTAGGCAATTTGTTCTCTAAATATCATTACGCCCATCTGTTTCCCCTACTATTTTTTAAATAAATTTAATTTCTTTCCTTCCAATTTGAAATATTACAGGCTGTGGGAGCCAAATGTCTCCTGAAATCTGTAGCCTGCTTTCAAACCCTGCCATTGTAGCTCACAGCAGGCAGCACACCAGCAATAGCTGAAACTGAGAACTCTTACTTGCATCTGCTGGGACCCACCAGTGTCTGGCAGATGTTCCAGAGAGGAGGAAAATAAATGACCGTTACAGTTAGCGGTAAACTTTCTGCCAGCCCAGTGGATCTAGAGCAGGTCCAAAGAAAGAGTAAATATTAAAGAGGAAAAGCTGGTTTACTTCTCCTTCTCCTTTGCCATCAGTTTCCAAGGAAACAGAACAAAACGTGAGAACTGAGAGCCATCAGCTGAGATTGGCTCAGCTGGTGGCTAGTCCTGCTTCTGTTCCCATGGAAACACGTATCAAACTGGCAAAAATAACAAAATAGGGCAGGGTCAGTTCCAAAATGGCAGGATGAATGGCTGCTGCTTCAGCTACTTAATAAGATGAGGCTTGCTGGTATTTATTCTTCAGTAAGCAATTCCAATTTTAGTTCTGGTTCCATTATTCAATTCCCAATAAACACTACTTCCCAAACTCAGGAACGTAGGAACACTGTCATTGAGAAAACTTGTAATTCATCTTGTTCAGTGGCTTGTTTGCAACAATGACCGGCACAATTACTTTCAGAGGTGGGTGCTAGAAATGTGTAGTATGCATCTGTCATGCTTAAAAACTCAGCCATGGTTCCTAATGAATAATGACTTCAAATGTACACTTCTTGTATCTTATAACTATTTTATATGCCATATAATGTCAGCTGGTTTATTCCCATAAATGTCAGTTGGTTTTGACTCTTGCTAACTTTTCACAGATCAGTGTAGTTGCTAATTAGGCACAGTGTGAAGAACTTCCTTTTTCAGTTTTGGAAATGTTGCTTTTCAGTCCCATTGAAAAAAAGAATCTTCCACAGCTACTTTTGCAGTACCATTCATGACTATACATCTGTGTGTTTACTATACAGCCTTATTTTCCTCTTCTCTCTTTGGTAGACAGTCTCGATCTTATTAAGCTCTTTGACACAGAAACTCTAAAGCATCCTTTTTAGTTAGGATGACTAATATTGCATATTTTAGAAGATCTGTGTAATGGTCTTATCTATTATTCATCCTGTTCCTTCTATTTAGTGTCTTCTTTTTCACTGTTGTACACATTAAACATAATTTTGAACTTTACTGTCAAAGTGATTCCCAGACCACTTCCATGCACTAATTAAGACCCTGAGAAAATGTGTAAGTAGTTCCACTGTTTTTAGATGAAAATGTCTTTACATTTACTGAAATCAAATTCCATTTGTTATCATCTGGCCCACTTGGTTACTCTCCCAACAAATCTTTGTAGACTAATTAATTTAACCTCGCCATATTTTCCTGCTCGTACTGTTGAACAACACTGATTTTAGTATGGAATTACAGTTCTTAGCAGAAGTACTATTCTGGAACATGGAAGCATGATACTGTTTTTTTTATGTATAATTATTGTTACTTCTGCTAACAGCTACAGAGTGGGTGTAGGACAGCACTACTGCTTTTTGGTGGTTGGGAACTGACTACCAAATAGCAATATACCTGGCTTTAGGATATTTCAGCATTCATTCATCAGTACCACACTTGCAAGGGCTTAGAAGCTCATCTCCTTACATGCTATCCCTGTTCTTTCAGAGATAAATCTCTGAGGGATCTCTAGACACATTTTTACTTGAACTGCATATTAAGTGTCAAGATTTAGAGGCATTATAATCCAGACAGGAAAGTTTTTATCTCTTTTGTCAGTGATTTGAGTTGTTATTAATATCAGAAGGAAGAAAGACAAGAAAACCCTCCCTCCATCAAACACTAAAGGCTGATTAAGAAAAACTTTCAGAAAACAGACTCCAGGAAATGATTTATCTTCCTTGTTGCATTCTCTCGTGGGCATCCAATGTTCAACTCTTTCTAGCCCTGTAACATCTCTCTTGTTTTCTGGAAGCAAACACCACAGTATAGAGAAAGACAGACTTTAATGCTTATGTCAGCAAACAGATGCTGAGGCAGATGAAATGAAGCCTAATGAATTACTCAAAAATATGATGAGTTTGCAATAGAGACCAATAAAATCCTTCTACCAGACTTCTCTGAAGATAGCGAATTCTGTGTTAAAATAGCTGTTTAGGATAACTAATTGTCTAAAGTAATTAATGCTTCTTTGGGAGAAGAATATTCCCTTGTTCCTTCAAATGTTTAATAGGCTGATACTGAAAAGACACAACCTGAGCATCCTGATACTCCTTTAAAACCATACCTTTAGTTATGAGCAATCTTATGGAGAAGGCATGTCTCAGCTTTTAAGTGATTATAATCAGTATTGTTCATCTGGAATGTCCAGAAACACATTAATGACAGTGTTGGATTAGTCCTGCTATCAACGGGGAGAAACGAGCCATCTAGTCACTTGCCAAAAGACCTTTATGCCTTGTTTGACCATGAAGCAATGCTCTTTAAGCTAAAATATACACCTTGGTTCTGCACTAAAACCACTTCAGTGCTGCTCAAACTTAATAGGTACCCATGTACTTTTACTTAGAGGTGAGGTGCCGGGTGGAGCACTTCTGTTTCTATCATACACAGGCAGACACTCAGGGAACTAACTAGGCAGCATGGGCACACACGCAGGCAATAAGTAGATGGCAAAGGGCTGGAAACTTAACCCATGTAAAACAGACTTAATGCTGGTGGGGAAAGGGGCTGAAGAAGAACATCCATGCACAAAACCATCCTCTTTATGTCCATGCACTAGATATCATTTCAGTTCGGTATTGAGTTCCTCGTTCTTCACTGTTGCTAAGCACTCTTACAGAGGAGCATGTGTAAGTAATGCTATAGCATATTTATACCCTAACCTTGAAGACTTTCTCCCACCCTGGCAAAGCATGGTTGTAATAAACAGCAATTTTTCAAACTCACAGTCCGTCACAAGTGGGATCCCCCAGGGGTCAATAGTGGGCCTAACAATGTTTAATATCTTCATAAGTGATCTAGATGAGGGGATCAGGTGTTCCCTCTTTAGGTCTGATGATGATACTAAAATGAGTGGGCAAGTGGACACTTCAGAAGTAAGAGCCTCCCTGCAGGAAGACCTTGATAGGCTGGAATAAGAGGCTAACAAGAAGCTTATGAAGCTCAACAAGGACAAGTGTAAGGTCTTGCACCTAGGATAAACATAATCCAAGAGAGCAGCACAGACTGGGAGCTACCAGGCCCAAGAGCACCTCTGCAGAAAGGGACCCGGGGGTCCTGGTGGACAACAAGCTCAGTATGAGTACACAATATGCTGCTGTGTCAAAGAAAGCCAACAGGATCCTGGGCTTCATCAACAAGGGCATCACCAGCAGAGACAAAGTCACTATCCCACTCTACTCAGCACTGGTCAGGCCACAGCTGGAATACTGTGTTCAGTTTTGCTCCCCACTGTACAAAAAGCTGTGGACAGACTGGAGAGGGTCCAGAGAAGGGCCACAAAGATGATCAAAGGACTGGGAAGCTGCCATATGAGGAAAGGCTGAGAGAACTGGGTTTGTTCAGCCTTGAGAAAAGAACACTCAGGAGAGACTTTATCACCATGTTCAGGTATTTAAAGGGTGGCTACAAAGAAGATGGAGGTTCCCTTTTTACAAGGAGTCACATAGAAAAGACGAGGGGTAACAGGTCCAACTTACTCCTGGATAGAGTCCAATTAGACACAAGAGGAAAAATTTTCACAATGAGAACAACCAGGTGTTGGAATAATCTCCCCAGGGAACTAGAAGATTCCCCAACAGTGGACACTTTGAAGGTGCAGTTGGATAGGATACTGGATCATCTTGTCTAGACAGTGCTTATGTCGAGAAAGGTTGGACCAAATGATCCTTAATGTTCCCTCCAACCTGGTATTCCATGATTCTATGAAAGCAATGCAGACTGAGTTGTTTATACCTTATCATCTACAAAACACCAATACAATATATTTGAACATGAAAATACAAATATTTTGAAAACTATTTTAAATTAACCTGCTAGTACCAGCACAGGATTTTACTGCAAGTGCCTTAGGCCGTTCTCTGTTGGGATTTCCCATACAGTAGTAAAAAATGGTGCCATATAGTAGGCACCATTAGATGCCTATATTTTATGTACATAAAGATTGCTTCACTTTAGAGGGTAAAGTTGTTTCTTACCTGATAGGCATACTCTAAAAATTCAAATGTGTATTTCATGTCAGAAATAGATTTTTTTGGATCTGTCAAACACTAGAATGAACTTTTCTACAAAAATTGCAGATCATCACACATCTCCTCACTCCTACAAAAGCAAGGACTGTTTCTGAATTAGCTTTCCCCAGCATCACTATTGTGCAGGATTTGTTTCTGTATATATTTTTTTATTTAAAAGCATCCTACTGTATATTCTTCTCTCCCTGGGGAATAGACAAGAAGCACTTAAAAGCTGTTAACCACATTGTTAATGGGACCAATTTGCATTAGTGACATATATATTCTTAAAAGCTACAAAACTGGAGGATTATAATGGCCTGTATCGCCCTAAAGTCTACTTTCCAAACTTTCCTACACCTCCAGCAGCTACACCTGTACTCTGGGAAGTGCATGCCTTCCTTCCGTGCTTTTCCACCCTCCTGTCATGATTTCTCCTGCCCATATCTATGAACTTTCATGCTTACCAAATCTTACCTCATGCTCACTTTCACTACCATAATCTGCAGGTCATTAATGAAACTGAATGTGTGAAAAGGAACAGACTCATGGCTTAGGTCAGAAATGGTTTAGGTCAGTGTCTACATGTGAGCAACTGTTAAAGACTGACAACAACCTGATTGCAGGTGGCCATGGTTTAGGTACCACCAGTCTAGTGTTGACTTGCTTGTGGACAGTCAACTCTAGGCTTCCCGGTATGACATGATTTAATGGTTTGTGGTAAGAATTGAATATAAATGTTTAATAACTTAACTATGTGGAAGTGGTGGAGCAAGTTCCTAGTGGATGAAGGTGGGATGGGAACTAAGATGAAGGTCTTGCAGAATTTGCAAAAGTGATAGTGGCCAAAGGTAACCGAGAAGGGTCAGGGATTTGGAGGGGACAGGGGAGAGCTGGGCTTGCTGCTGTCACTGATTCTGTGCCAGAGAGATGCAGAAACAGTGCCTCATAATGGGAAACATCCACTCCCCACAAGCTCTCCTTGTCCTTTATTTTTTGATGATAGTCTATGCAGGCACACATTATCTCCCCTTTGTATAGGCTAAGTAGGCAGCAAGAGGACTATGTCTCACAGGAGTTGTTCTGGGACCTGTAGCAGTTGCATACCTGTCCTACACCTTTGCATATGAAGTCCATGTCTAAGTCCACTGCTGTGTGAGGTCAGTCATCTCAAAGCTTGCATAAGTACTTCTATGTGTTCCTAGACATTGCTCTTATACCATGTCCCTTACAGCCTTTAAAAGGTAGGAGCAGCACTTAACTGCCCTTCCTGGCTTAAAAAGCAATTTGCAAGAAGAGACTATATTGCCAGTTTTCGTCAAAATTGATTTTTTGTCAGCTTATTTATGACAATTAAACAAGCAGTATTATCGCTGGGCGTACGTTATGTAATGAATACTTAATGTATCATTTTACTTAATATCTTCTGAAGCTTGGTGCAGTAATTAATTTTGGTTATTTGAAAAGAAAGATCTGGTGTAGAAATTTTGTCCACACTATCTTCACCAGAAAATGCTGAGACTTCATTCTTTTGCCTTAATTCCAGAAATGTCCTGGATTAAATTTTTTTTATTTTCAGGTACATTTAAAGAAACTCAGTGTTGTCATTAGCTACTTCCTCTTGAAAACCTGTATTAGCCATCCTAATTTTTCTCATATCATCTCTTCTTTAATATATATCTTTTTTTTTTGTTTATATCACTTTCCTTATTATGATTCTATTATAATGGACTCCTGGTTATCTCAAATAACGTCTTGGATTTAAGTGCCTTGGTGTACTGATTTCTTTAGTATTGCCATTTTATTTGACAGTTCCCATTCATTATGAGATATTTTTATTGCTTTCTCATGAAGCATCTCTGACCCAAGTAAAAATTTTAGAAATTGGAGGATCCTTCTAAGTAGTTGATGGTTCCTTTATTACTATTACGATATCAGCCTATGGTTTATGAGGCTAGAATCCTCATTTTATGGAAGTAACCTGCTTACATTTTCAAATCATTATACTGCTTTTTTTCAGTAACAAATAGAATAATGTGTAATTCTTAGTAGTGTAGAAGAATCTGTTCTGATATTTGCTACAGAATTAGGTATTCCAAAAGGCATATATTTGTGAAAAAATGTTTATCTAAATATTTTATTTCAGTGTGTTGCAAATAGATGTACATATGTATGTATGTGTGTATTAATATGTACATATATTTTTAATATCTTGAGTGTTGATGTTTCAGTTCTGGTATCTTGTCAGGAACCACATGTCCTATTGAAGAAGACTCTTTTTTTGGGGGTTTTATTTTTTCTAAAACTTGAGGTAGATCTATCTTTCCAAGAGGCATAGAGCAGGGAGTCTTGCTTTCTGGCACTCTTGAATGTGTGAGCCCCTAGATCGTGTGTATTTCAGGAACCTCGTATGGTATAGGACCCAGACGTTATTGAAACAGTCCATGGTTCTCATTTTGGTAGGTGAAAAGCTGGATATGCCCCCTGTTATATGCTTCTGTGTGCTGGTTACTTCTGTGCAGAAAAGGAATTTTGATCTAACAGCTTTGATTAGCCCCCTCTCATTTTGTGGGACTGTTGCAAATCAAAGTGGAACAGAACACCTACATCATAAATTTATAGAGCTAATGATAGAAAGTAATTTACTATGGAATTTTCTATTTGCAGTAATACCATTGAGGTAGCACATAAATTTGTGCAGCAGATGAAAGCAAAATGAAAATTTCTTGCTGCCAACATGGAGCTGTTCTTTAGCTTTGTTATATAGGTTGAAGGCACATATCTTTAATGTTTTCATTGCCGTCTAATCTTACAATAATGCTGTGAGCAAGGTTTTCAAGTAGGTTTTTTCATATTCATCATTTGCATATACTAATATAGAAGAAAGAACAGCCAGTTAAAGCACTGAGGAGACACATTCAGGATGGAAATGTATGTGTGATAGCAGATCATCTAAACGACATTGCAAGAAATGGCATTACAAAGGAATTAGGCTGGAGCGAGATGGAAAAGATCACTGCGGGGGCAGGAGTGTGATAATTTGGTTGGATATTTTCTCCTGTTTTGCCAGTGCTTTTGTTTTGTTTTTTTAATAAGTTCATAAAATTTTAATTAATCTGAAATGAGAATCATATCAGAAATGATCAAAGTAATTATTTAAGCTCTTAAAATTATGAACTTTGACAAGTCATTTCCACAAGTCACTCTGACACTCATATCATAAATTGAAATCCCAAGCAAGATTTCTGTTTGCAATGAAAATTAAAAGATAAGTGGAACAGAATGTAAATAAATGCCAAGTGATGGTGAGATCTTGATACATAGTTATAAGAAAATGTCATCTTGATGCTCAGTAAGAGTCAAAGGCAGCAAAGTGTAAGGAATTATAGGAAAGGAAGTAGGGAACAAAACATAAAGCACTATTATGCCAGTATATAAATCCAGAGTGGAGTTATACCTACACTGTGTACAGTTCCTGCATACTTCCCTACCTTCAGGAAATGGAAAACATACAGACAGAGTAATGTAGAGGATTGAGAAGTGTTGAATAGCCTCTATCTAAGGAACAGGCTGGGATCACTTCTATCTGGAAGAGAGATGGATGAGAACAGGGAAGTATAAAATCTTCAGTGGCTTAGACAGTGTGACTAGAAATGATCATGCACAGTCTATTTCAATACAAGAGTTAAGGAGTGAAGTAGAATTGGCAGGTTCAAAAAACATACAACACATAGTGCAGATGGAGAACTATTCCACAGTGCTTTGTCCATCCTAAAAGCTTACATGTGATTTACGTAGCCACTGGGCACACTCATGGAGGAAGAATCTGTCAAGAGGTGTTAGATGTGAAGATGTGACCTCACTTGCAAGAAATCTTTGACCTCATCTCTCAGACTCTTCTCATGTCAGATGCTCCAATACCTTGCTCATTTTAGTTGCCACTTCTTGGACTCAATCCAGTAAGTTCATGTGACTCTTGCACTGGAGACCCCAGGCTTGGACACAGTACTCCAAATATGATCTCACCAGGGCTGAGTAGAGGAGAAGTACCACTTCCTTCAGTCTGCTGGTGACACTCTTCTTAATGCAAGGGCACATTGCTTGGTCTCCGCCAGGACTCCCAGGGCCTTTTCTGCAAAGCTGCTTTCCAGCCAAACACCACCGAGATTATCTGTGGTTCTTCCTGTCCAGGGCCAGGACTTGGCATTTCCCTTTTCTCAGCTCAGAAGAGTCCTATCAGCCCAGATCTCCAGCCTCTTGACATCCCTCTGGTATATCAGTGCTTCTTCATACTTCTGTATCATCTGCAAACTTGCTGAGGAAGCACTCTGTCCTATCATCCACGTCATTAACATGTTAAGCAGTGTTGGTCACAGTGTTGATTCCTAGGATAAACTTGCAACTGGACTCCAGTTGAACATCATGCTGGCTGGATATCACAACCCCTTGAGTTTGGCAGTTTATGCAGTTTTCAGTCCCATTCACAGTCCACTTGTCTAGTCCCTACTTTATGTTTGTCTATGAGGATGTTATGGCAGAGTGTTGAAAGCCTTGATCAAGTGAAGATAAACAGTTCCAACTGCTTTCCCATCATCCAAGGCAGGCATTTTGTCATAGAAGGCTGTCAGGTTGGACAGGCATGTTTTCCCCTTTATAAATCCTTACTGACTTCTTCCAATTGCATTCTTGTCCTTAATGTGCTTGGAAATGGTTCCCAGGGAAATTTACTCCATCACTGTCACAGGGGTTAAGGTGAGGTAGACTGGCCTGTAGTTCCTGAGATCCTTCCACTTGCCCGTATCAATGGTAACAGTGATCTTTGGGTTTTCCAGTCCTCTGGAACCTTCCTCAGTCACCATGATCTTCCAAAGATAATCAAGAGTAGCCTCACAATATCAGCCAGCTCCCTTAGTCCTCATGGATTCATTCAATCAGGTCCCACTAATTTGGTATGTCCACCTGCTTTCAATGTTCCTAACAATATCCTCCTAACTGAGGGTAAAACTTCACTGCTTCAATGTTACCACTGCTTTCAGGGGCTGCAGTTCCTCAGAGCAAATTTTATTGGTAAAGGCTGAGGTGAAGAAGGCACTGGATACCTCAGCTTTTCCATGTCCTTCATCACCAGGTCTGCCCCATTCCATGTCAGGCCCTCATTTTCTGTAATTTCCCTTTTGCTATGGAAAGACCTGTAAAAACCCTACATGTTGCCCTCCCAAGATTTAACCTCAGATGGGCTTTGGCTTCCCTAATCCCATTCCTGCACATCCAGTGTTTCTGTATTCCTCTGGTTTCACATGTTTGAGCTTTCACTTGTGCAATTCCTTTTTAGGTCCGAGTTAAGTTAGGAATTCCTTGTTCATCCATGCAGACCTCTTGCTGCTGTTATTACTTCTTTCTTTCTTTCTTACATATTTTCTCCCTGTGGGGATGGTCCATTCTTACACTTTGAAGAAGTGATCCTTGAAAATCATCTGTCTCTCTTGGTTTGCTCTACTCTTCATGACCATTCCATGGGATCCATCCAAGTAGATCCTTCAACAGTCCAAAGTCTGCAGTTCTGTAATCCAGGGTTGTTAGCATTCTATTTGCCTTGTTTCCTCCTTTCAGGATCACAAGCTCAACCATCTCATGGTCACAGCAGCCAAGGTTGCCACCAACCTTCTTCTCCTTTACCACTTCTGCCTTTTTTCTAGATATCCTGTCCAGGAGAGTACCTCAGATCACCTATGACCTATGTCAGGAAGTTCTCATCAATGCAATTCACAGATCCTGGGGATCTGTGGTTTTATCTGTTGTCCGTTGTTAACAGTTAAGTCCCCCATGAATACATGAAGGTTTTTCCCATTGGCTGAGTACAGCCTCATCGGCTTCTACTTCCTGGTCATGTGGTCAGTGGTAAACACCAACCACAACATACACCACTTTATTCTGCCCTCTAATCTTAACCCATAAGTTCTGGACTGGCTCATCATCCATCCCAAGGCAAAGCCCAAGGTATTCCTGCTGCTGTCTCATGTAACAGGCAACTTTCCAATTTTCCCTTCCCAGCCTGTTCCTATTTATCTGTATGCAGCACTCCAGTCATGGGAGCCTTCACAGCACATCTCTGTGACCCTAATGAGGATGCGGCCCTACAACTCTGCACAGTTGCCTACCTCACCCTGCCTAGTATTTAACTCTCCAAGAAAAAATTGGTGAGCTATTCCCTGTATCTGGTGAGATTGTCAGGTACCTATATTTCTGGAAACTGTTCAGTGTTTCGCTGAACATCACTGTGCTTCATTGACTTATAGAAACAGAATTGCTGTATGAAAAGCAGAAGGGTTTCAAGGTTCAGTACAAACATGTACAATTATTAGACAGAAAATCTAATTTCCACAAACATTGTTAATAAATTCTGAATAATGTTATTTTGTTTAAACCTGGTCACCTGTGGTTAAAAATGAATTCATAAAGGAACAGGTTCATGCAAGAAATGTTAAGTTAAGCAAAAAAATGGAAAACCTCTGTTTTTAAAGAAGTCTAAGAATTGATGCCAGGAGGATACATGATTACTATCTCTGAATTTCATGGAATATTGAAGACCAGGAGGGAAGATATGTTCAAACCCTATGTCAGTGCTGACACATGAGAAAAATAGTTAATTTATCATGAGTAAACAGAAGCTGAAAGATGTTTCCAAGGCACTATATTGGTTGAAGATCTAGAATTGTCTTCTATTAGGGGGATAATGATTTAACTTTTGAAATTCAGAGTTTAATAAGCATATGAAGATTATATGATGTGGAGACTGGACACATGTTTCTGTGGTTATAAACTCGGCCCCTGATTTTTCCAAAGACCTCGTTAAAACTGCTTGTGTTCCTGTTATTTTCCAGTTAAAGGCTGGCTAGCTTCATCTGGATTTTGTGATATGTTTTCAGCCACAAATGGCTAACGCAAGAGAGAGAATACCACAGCTATCACTGCATCTCCTTTAAAATGGTTCATTTGCCTCAGGCTTTAGGATTTAGCTGTAATGAAGATGAAAGATTGATGGCTGACTGCTGACCTACTTTGACGAAATGAAAGAGCAGGTGGCATGCTGCTGACTAGGAAAGTAAAAGGCTGTACTAAATGCAGAGAAATAAAAGCATGGCTAAATAAAGTCTCTTTTAGATCACAGCTATGTTTCAGTAGCCCAACACAGAATAATACACATCTGGGAACCTCAAAACGTCTTGTATATATGTGTGTGTGTGTAAATATATTTAAGCTATCTGAAATAGTTATCTTCATTTTACATAAGAAGGCTCTATGAGTTACTATTAGGGCTCTGAATTTATCAAACTGTCACAGTGTATTGTAGAACTAATAGAAAAGCTAGACAAGGCAAATTACAAAAAGAAAAAAGCTTAAAATGTGATAGACTTGTGTCAATGCTTGCAACAAACTGCTCCCCAGGTTTTGTTTAACCTTTGGTGAAAGAAAAGCATGTTCTTCTAAACTCAGAAATAAGGCACTTCAAACTGTGTGACAGAAATGTTTAATAGTGACAACCAGTCCTTCAGCAAAGAGCTGCCACCTTTTAACTAGGAGCAGTGTACTCTAATTTGCGTCAGGAACTTCATACCTGAATCATGACAGGGGGCTAAAGGAAAATATTTTCAGTTTCTTGTCAGTCTTGGGCTTGAAGCAGACTAGTAAGTACATTGGCAAGTGAAATTCATGTTGACCACCAAATATGGCTGCAACTTCTCGTAACTATCAAGTTCATAGAAAATGGCATAATTTTTAAGCTAATTGCTTTCATTACAAAGCAATTATCTTCCATGTTTTGGAGCAGGTAGAGAAGAAAAGAACCATATTGCCTACCTTGAGCTCTAATGGGAGATGGACTGAGCTGCAAGCCAAGAGACTTGAGTTGTAAGTGAACAATCTCCCCTTACATCTTGCATTTCTGCACCTTCAACAGCCCTCATTGTTAACTACAGTGTCATGCTGACATCCTGAAGTGAAAGGAAATTTTACAGTTTAAGTAGCTCCCTCTCTATTCAGCTTCAGATGGCAACAGGACACTATAGTATGTCATTTAAGACACACAATTCTCATTCATTTTGTGAAGAGTCAAAGGTGTATGCTATTTTTAAATCAACTCTGTCTCTGACTTTCCCTCCAGTATATTATTATAAAGGTTCAAGAGTGTGATAAAAGGTGACTTTGTAGATCTTTAGACTCTTGTTCTTTTACATAGTGAGCTTTTAGTTTCGTCTTTGGGTGTGATTCAGACATGGGAGATACCAAGCTATTAAGCTGTTCAGTCTGTAACTATTCGCAAGTCCTTTCCTTTTTTAAGTCTGGGAATAAAATCTGATTTTAGCATCTGACATTCAGCCCATATTCTAAAATATCTTAGTAACTCATTAGTCATTTTTGTAGTATCTTCCTTTATTTTCCAGCTTTGAAAGGAGAGAAAGCTAGAGGAAGTGGCCTCTTTATATTTCAGTGTTATTCAAAGCCTGACAGTGATTTAGAGGGATGAAGGGGAAAAAAACATATATGTGCATATCAGGGAGAGTGCCAAGTGTAGGTGCTGAACTTTTTTTTCCACCCTGTAAAACATTCTAGTTAGAAGAAAATTTGCATTTGTTTGTCATATTTGTGGTGGGTGCAGGAGAGTTGCAAGAAATTTTGCCTTTGTATCCAAGTAGTACAAGGTATTACAGATATGGACAACATTTTATTTCATCATTTTTTTCCTTAAAAGCAGTTTATTTTCTGAGTTGTTGTATTAATAATTATGGCTGTGGTTGCCTTAGGGTGTAGGAATTGTGCTCTCAAGACTTCCTTTTCTCTGGTTTTGATGTGCCTCACCAGGTGTCTGGTTGCTGTTCATACAAAGAAAACTTGTTTGTTTGCAGTTCTAAATCCTGTGTTATAGACTCTCCATCAAACATTTGCACCATATTCAGCTCACTGAAAATACAGCCTTACTGAAGCTCTGCATAAAAGTTCTAGAAAGGACAAAAAAAAAATGTTACTTTTATAATGATAGAGTTAACCCATAAAACAGATTTAAAAGTACATATTAATCTTTTAAAAATAATTTAAAGTTAGGATGATTGAGACCTTTAAGCTTTTCTGGATGATAAGGCTGCCTATATACACTAGTGATATGGAAAACCAACTCTTTTTTATGGATCTTACTTGACCAAAAACTTGAGAAACATCAGTGAGGGTGAGCTAAGGATGAAAGATAAGAGGAGCAGAAGACCATCCTTCTTTTGAGTCAGAGTCCCAGAAGCCAGCAAAGAAAACATGACAAAATGTCACAGTTTAGGTCAGGACAACCCCTTAGACCTATAACAGGCACTCTCTGTTAACCCCCCTCCCTCCCCAAAGGGGAAGAGAAAGGGAATAATAGAGAGAGACTGAGCGATTAGAAAAGGAAACTAGAAGAGCTTTAATGACAATGAAAATAATAATAATAAAAATACAAATGTATACAAAATCCATATAGAACCCAACCTGTCACCACTGATGCTGTGGAGCAGGCACTGGGAGGGTGCCAGACTGGGCTCCACAGGAGACAGGAGCTGTGTTCAGGGACTGGATTCTGATACTGGATTCAGGAACACACAGACTGGGATCAAAGGCAGAACAGACAGAGACCTCCTTGAATGCTCCGAGGAAGGAACCAAAAGAGGACCTGAGCCAAGCAAATCTGGCAAAGTGGTCCAAGAGGGCAAAGAGAGGGGAGAGAAGGGAGCCACAGACCCTCTGGATCCCTCAGCTTAATGCTGAATATGCCGTATATGGGCTGGGAACCCTCGTTGGTCACTTTAGGGTCACCTGTCCTGTCCGCTCCTCCCTGCAGGTGCAGCCATTCACTTTCTGCACCCCCCAATGTGGTACACAAGATCCAGCAGTGGCCTTGGTCTGCACAGCCGTCCTTGGTAGTAA
>WUAM01000359.1:42157742-42172688 GCA_024336885.1 Actenoides hombroni | reverse complement strand
GTTAGTTAGAAGAACTGAGCTGAAAAGTAAAATCACTGAACAGAATTAGTTCTGTTCTCACTCAAACCAGGACACAAAAATATGTAGCTACGAGTGAAAATGATTGTGCATGGACGTACCTTAGACACAAATATAAAGAAAATCCTGAGATAATTTTTCTATTGTCTTGGACACAGACTGCAAAGTAGCAACTGAATAGAGTATTTTGAAAGGTTAATGAAGTCTAGTGAGTTTTTAGCTGTGTTTTGGAAGTAGGACTATTTCAGTGCAGTTAGTAAGCATTAATTAAAAAGAACACTCTTACTTTACAAGATCTATTCAGAAAATTGCATGGTGATGTCAATATTCTTCTTCTGTGTTAGAAATACCTTGCACCTATATGAAATGGATACTGTTTTACTTTTGTATAAAATTATAATCCATGGAAATTTTAAGGTGTCTCTGTATCCCTAGATATGATTTACATATGAAGTTGGTAAGGTTTAAGTAAAGGTGTACTCTGAAGCGGATGCATTTTGTGACATCTCTAAATTGATTTTGACCTGGCTTATACCCACTTAATTTGCATCAGAGTTTTTGCCAGTGTACCCTTATTAATGTAAAAACCTTTTCCTAATTCTGCAATTTTTTTCCACCAGTTTAGCTGAAATATTTTTAACTGATTTAAATTAAGCTGGTGATGCTTATTATCTAGGAAGCCACGAATTTCCAAGCTAGCAAGTTACCTGCCACAAAGACACACTCACTCTAGGTGGAATAAGTTGAAGGACTGGAATCTTGTTCTCTTATCCACTTCTGTATCTGGAAATATTAGACATTTAAATACTTGGTTTAGGGCCTTTTACTAGTTTGTGTACAAAGAGATAAAAAGTATAACTTATGGAAATGAAGTGAAAATTTAGTTTGCTTTGGGATTCAGTTTTTCTTGGTATTGTCAACTGAATTATTCATCATAAACAATTTGTGGGATTTATGATAGGAGTGGTCTGTAAAAAAACTTTCAGTAGTGAGTTAATTATTTTTTTTGCTCACATTTTCGGTCACAACCCTTTTTCTTTTTACCATGTTTGCCCAAGTCTTTCAATGAACAGAAATGTGGCTTTATCTCTTTGATGTATGTCCCTTTTGATTAGGAGATCATCAATTATTTAGATTGTTCCAAACCTTGCAGCCTAATACTTTGAACATAAGACTGTAAGTAGAGCATTTTGAAAATCAGTGTTTAAAAATAGGTCATGTTTTTCAAGAGACCAGCCAATTCAGTGCTTGAAAATCTGGAAAAAAATCTCCTGATTAACATTCAGTATTTGTTAACCTAATATGGACTTGTTTTTAAAACATTAACCATATTATTTTCTCTATTTAGAAAAGTCACCTAGCTTATGCATAACTTTTAATGCCAGTTGTATTATTAACAGAATCTGTTAAAAACCAAGTATAGTGATATTTAGGTCATTTTGCTGAAGAAAAAGAAGGTATTCTCCTGACTTCCCTTTAACATTCAGTTCATATAGTTTGGGCACCTTTTAAAATTATGAATTTTATTTTGCTATGTTAATTATTTGGTGCATGTTCTTTATTATTATTCTTAATAGTAATAATAATATTTTGTATTTCTGAAGCACTTTTCATCTACTGACCTTAGTTCTTTTTGCAAACAGCTAATTAGACTTGAAAACACAGTAAGTGGTGTTATACCCACTTTTCTGCAGGGCAGTACTGGAGGGCAAACCATGCTGCCTCTCAGTAGGCAGTCCAGGATGCTTGAGAGGATGAGTATGAACCCCCATGAATATGCATTGTGCATTAATATGCCATGAGAGAAGTTTTCTTACTTATTCCAATTAATTAGCTCATGGCCTGATAAATGAAAAGAACAGAAATTTCAAACAGTTCCCTGCAACTACATGCTTAAAAGTTTTCACCTTATCTTGTCATGTGGCAATGACAGTCATGGCTACAGCAAAGCTTTTCATGGTGGCTTCATATGCCAGAGAGAAGTTCAAACAAAACTACTTGCAGATATTTTTGGATTAAAGTGTACTTTCCATCCTAACCTGTTTAAGTGGTGACAATTCAATTTCTTTCAGCTTTGCTTTTCTAGTTTTGTTTGTGTTTTCCAAATGAGTGCAGGCCAGGTGCTTTCAAAAATTACTGGGCTGAAACTGTAGCTCCTGAAACTCTGCTAGATTTGGTGGCTCTCCAAGCACTGTGGTGTTTTAAGGACTTGTTGCGTTCAGGTATATTAGGAATTTTCATTCCATATACATCCTGATACAGAACTAATTATCTCATCAAACCATGCATTCATTTTAATATCCCCCTTTTTAAATCAGGAAAATAAACTTCATTATGAAATGCCTGGCCTGGTAAATGTGATGTATACAGTGGATATTGTCTACCTAGACTTCTGGTAGGCTTTTGGTATTTTCTTCCATAAGATCCTCATAGATGAGCTGTTGATGTAGGGGCTGGATGAGACCAACGATAGTGAAGTGAACTGAAAACTGGCTGAATGGCCGGGCCTGGAGGGTGTTGGTCAGTGGCACTAAGTCTACTTGGAGGCCAGTAGCTAGTGCTGTATCCCAGAGGTTAATGCTGGGTCCAGACCCATTCAACACCTTCACCAACAATGCGGAGGATGGGGCAGAGTGTACCCTTAGCAAGGTTGCTGGTGGCACAAAACTGGGAGCAGTGTCTAAAATACCGAAGGCTCATGCTGGTATCCAGAGAGACCTCAATAGACTGGAGAAATGATCTGACAGGAACCTCATGCAGTGCAAAGTTCTCCCTCCTGGGGAGGAACAACCCCAGGCAGCACTAAAGGCTGGTGGCCAACCACCTTGAAAGCAGCATGGCAGAAAAGGACCTGGGAGTCCTGGTGGACACCAAATTGACCATGAGCCCGCAACACGCCCTTGCAGCAAAGGCAGCTAATGTTATCTTGAGACTATGCAAAGCATTGCCAGCATGTCAAGGGAGGTGATCCTTCCCTTCTACTCAGCACTGATGAGGCCACACCTAGAGTGCTGGATTCACTTCTGGGCTCCCCAGTACAAGAGAGACATGAACATACTGGAGGGAGACTAACAAAGAGCCATAAAAATGAAGAAAGGACTGGAGCAACTCTCCTCTGAGGAGAGACTGAGAAAGATGATACAGAGAGGGATCTTATCAATGATTACAAATACCTGAAGGGGGGAGGTAAAGAGAACAGAACTGGGCACTTTTCAGAGGTACCCAGTGACAGGACCAGAGACTATGGGCACAAGCTGAAACATAGGAGATTCCCTTATCACGAAACAATTTTTCACTGTGAGGGTGACCGAGCACTGGCACAGGTTGCCCAGGGAGGGGGAAGAATCTCCATGACTGGAGAAATTCAAAGGCTGTCTGAACCTGGTCCTACAAAACCTGCTCTAGGTGGCCCCCTGCTTGAGCAGGGAGGTTGCATGAAAATGACCTTCGGAGATCCCTTCCCACATCAATCAAGTCTGTAATTCTTTGATTCTGTGAAATAAAAAGCTGGATTTCCTAAGATTCTAGCTCAGGGCTGCTTGGGATTTCCTCTCTGCTACTAATTTTACCTTGGTTGCCATGGAACTAAAGGCAGAGAAGCAGAAGAAATCAAGTAATGAAGCCTACAAGTAGTTTCTCAAGGGAACAAGGATCTGAATAAGGTAAATTGATAATAAATAAAACAAAAACTGTTGCTCACTTCATTGAATGCTTGAGGAAATAACAGAAGTATGTCTTTGAATGCAAAACTGTCTAGATTGGTATTTTGCATCTATTTTGAATATCTGTAATTTCTCCCTATTATCCTAGATTTATTACTCGTATCATTTTTACGCAATACCAGTTTAATGTTTTCTGAAATTTGTTGTGTGCACAGAGGGTGTTAACAAGATCAGTGAAACTATCCACCATTTACGTCTTGCTTGAAGAGCAAATTGAGGCTTAGATGACTATCCTACACAGGTGAATTTCCCTGATAATTTTTGCTTACGTTTTAGAAAGGAAGTATTCACTGTTCAGAAATAGTTTTCCTGGAGACTAAGTAGAAGATCATTGTGAAATGAAGAACGTATTAACATGGCCAGCACAGACTGTGAAGTTTATTTTACCTAATATTTAGTATTTGGAAAAGAAACGAATAGGGTAAAAACAGTGGTAGAAATTCCTGTTCTTAACAGCTAGACTATAGAATTGCATTTTGTCATCTGCATCTCATGAAGCAGTTCCTCATAACGTATGCTGTAGATTTTTGGTCTCGTGTCTTTTTTTCTTACTAGTTATACTGCTGATTCAGGGCCTGACTCTTCAAGCTGTTCTGCACAGGCACCGGTGTGTGCTCAGTGGCTGAGCTGTGGCTTTTCTGAGCACATGCAGCACTCCTTTTCCCTCCAAATTCCGGGTGAAGAAATTGAATTTTATTCCGGGAAGTGGGGTGAGGTGTGCTTTTTAAATAAATTATTTGTACTGCTTCTCTTCAAAGAAAATAAATATTCACTTGAGGCAGTCCAGGTGAAAGAGTACTACTCAGTGCTCCAAGGGTGACATACAATTACAAAGGGTAAAAACGTGAAGGTGGCCTGTTGTGAAGTCGGTGACAACTGGGAACACACCAATGAGAGGCTGTTTACCAAAAATTGTAATGTGATATGAGGAAAAGCATTAGAAAATTGGAAAACAGTCTGAAGTGGTTTGTATTACTTATTCTTTTTTTCTAAATAATTTCTAATAAGCAAAAACTCTTAGGAACTCAGAAACCACCAAGAACCACAGTCACTGGAAATGACATGTGTCATCAAATGCAGATTATAGACTCTGAGGAAACCAACCTTCTGCTGATTTGTTATGGACCTACATGAAATTTGGATGAAAATAATTCATTTTATAACACTAGAAAGAATGGATTATCCCAAGAGAAAGTCTCCAAGTTCTTCAAGCTGCAGCCTTGCAGTAGCCCCTCATGTGACCTATTTTCTGTGTTTTAGCTGGTACAGCTGAACAGCTGCAAACCCTCTGATTGATCTTCTTCTCAATTTTACCAAGTAAAGCTGTTCAGTGTGTAGGGATTGCCATTTATCTGGCTATCCCTGGGCTGCAGTATTTGCCCCAGAGGTAATTCTGATGGAAGAAGGGCTATAGCAGCAAGTGATATCACCTGCTGAAAGAACAAGCTGTGAGTAACATAAATGATCTGAGAGTTTTGTTTAAAAATCTATCTTCTTATTTTCATGATTGTTATTTTAATGTAACAGATGTCTGGTATCAGAACTTCTTCCCAATATCCAGCAATACTGAAAACACAAAAATACAATTCTGTGTATTTTGAGTTTTTAAAATTTTGAAAAGCATTTGCCATGTATTCATGTTTTGGCAAGCAAAAGTTGAGGGTTTTTTTTCCTTTTCATTTAGTATTATGGCAATACCCATGGCTTTCCTGGCTCGGGGACTGTAATTTTGCTATCCTGAAGTAGTTATCCTGTATTACCTAGCCATAAAATATGCTAGGTGTTTGGAGGGCATGACTTCTACTTCAAATTCATCTGATTCCAGATGTATCTGTTGAATTGCTTCCTGTACCACAGAGCAACTACAGTGTCACTCAGAGCAGGGGCTCAGACTGACCAATGTTCTTTCCACAAGTCCCCAAGCTCTAGTTCTTCTGAGGCTGAAATAGATTGCTGTCCTGAGAAACTGTGTTTTGAAGTGATTCATAGAAAATGTTTATCTTCTTACACATGATATTAGTATACTACAGATTTCATTTTCCACTAGATGTTTTTATTGTAAAAAGTCTAGCCTGCTTGTGCTTTCCCACACTCTGTTTTGATACACCAGTTCAGTAATTAATTATACACCTTGGCAACTTCCAGATCAGATGTCTCCTGTGAAGCCTTCCTTCTCCCTCTTTCCCCTGTTTTTCTCCTACACACCTTCTCCCCAGCCTTGTTGTACAGCTAGAAAGAGGACAGGAAGAAGGAACAGAGAGCTGGGATCCATTTTTTTAGGTAGGGGAATATAGGGAAAAGCAGCCCTGCTGCCATTTATCAAAAGTTGACTCCATCACTGTCTCTATAAGCTCTGTCTCCTCCTGAGTTAATTTCTCTGCAGTTGTGGACCTTGGTGAGCCATTGTACTGAGTCTCCTTTAAACTTCTCAGAAAAAGGAATTTGGCTTTTTGGTATGATTCTTTCATTTGACTTTGAAAGAAGGTGGAATCTGAAACTTTCTTGCCTGAGATTAGGGGTCTTGGATTTTGTTCGCTTCTTTGAATGGAAAAAAATATTATAATATATGTCATTAAACTGCAGAAACTATGGGTTTTGTGTACCTAAAGCCCCGAAAAGGAGTTAGCTTCCAGGCTTTTCTTCACTTCATAACACTTGCAGCGTGCATTTCCATCTCAACATACAGCTGCTTCTGATATGTTGGAAATACCTGACAAAATTGTACCAGAATTGTCTGCTATTTCTTGCTTCCCTCCCAGTTACAACTTGTCCTAAATGGACTTCTATTCAAAAAAACCCCACAATCACTAAAAGAGCAGTGAGATGTATATTCACTACATCTGCACAGTCTTTCCAGTTGAACCCAGGTGAAACACACAGAAACCTAAAATACTCTTTAAGCCATTTTATTGCTTATTTGGGCAGGATTATTTTACCCTGGAGTTGTCATCCCAGCATTCCTGTTTATCTTGAAACAAGAAGATCCTGTAAATTCTCTTCCTTTTGCCGCACACAGTTGCACATGTAATAGAAATGTAAATGCAAGGTATAACCCTGAAACAATTCCTGTTGAAACTGATGAAAAAGTGTTACAGAAATTAGTGGCTTTGGACTGATCCAGGTAAGTACTTAAATGTTCTTCTTTCCTCCCCCTCATTCCTTGGTTTCCCCTTTCTCTCTCTCTCTTTCTCTCAGCATAAATTTTGCATTTTCTCTTTTCATTCTTTCAGCTGCCTCCTTTCCAGATTACTCCTTTCATTTTTATTCTTTAATTTTTAACCTACTACATCTCACAGAGATGAGCCAGGGGCTCCTCAGGTAGTAGGAGCCAATAGGGAAATATCAGGAAAACACCTTAAGGGAATTAAGGGGTGCTTTTTTAAGATGGTGACACAGCACCATTATCAATACAGGCTGGGAGACGAGGTGATAGAAAGCAGCCCTGAAGAAAAGAACTTGGGGGTTCTGGTGGACAAGAAGCTGGACATGAGCCAGTGTGCACTTGCAGCCTGAAAGGCCAATTGCATCGTGGGCTGTATCAAAAGAAGTGTGGCCAGCAGATCAAAAGAGGTGATTCTGCCACTCTGCTCTGCTCTGGGGAGACCTCCCCTGGAGTACTGTGTCCAGCTCTGGACCCCTCAACACAGGAAGGACATCGACCTGATGGAGCAGGTCCAGAGAAGTGCCATGAAAATGATCAGAGGGCTGGAGCACCTCTCCTACAAGGACAGGCTGAGGGAGTTGGGGTTGTTCAGCCTGGAGAAAAGGAGACTCTGGGGAGACCTTATAGCAGCCTTCCAGTGTCTGAAGGGGGCCTACAAGAAAGCTGGAGAGGGACTGCTTTTAAGGGCTTGTAGTGATAGGATGAGGGACAATGGTTTTAAACTAGAGAAGGGCAGATTTAGATTGGACATTAGGAAGAAGCTCTTTACTATAAGGGTAGTGGAGCACTGGAACACGTTGCCCAGGGAGGTGGTGGAGTCCCCATCCCTGGAGACAATCAATAAAGGTCAGGCTTGATGAGGCTCTGAGCAACCTGACCTAGTTGAGGATGTCCCTGCTCACTGCAGGTGCGTTGGACTAGATGACCTTTAGATGTCCCTTGCAACCCAAGGCATTCTATGATTCTGTGATCTTTTATCTCAGCTTTTGCCACTCCAAGCTTGTGTTTACTCCTTTTTCAAAGAGATATGTCTTGTTTTCTCTGCTGAGGACACACCTGTGTTTGGATAAGTGAAGTACTTTTTTATTTTACCTCTATATCTAGTGAGCTGTGCACTGGTTTTGCCCAGCTGAATGTTCCATAATATGGTTCTACAGCAAAAACGTTATGGTCACTGCTACTGTGGGATTTTATTGCTGCCATTATGAAGTCGACCATACTGCTGCAAAACAAACTGAAAAGTGCACCCTCTGTTCTCTTCCTGAAACATCTACATCCAATGCAGGTCAGACCATTATCAACCTCTGAAATGATCATTTGTTCCCTTGGGTTTTTTTGTTTTGTTTTGTTTTTTTTTTCCCAAGAGCCTGCCTTTCATGTATATGTAGATATAGTTAACAATGAGACGTAGAGATGTGCACCTACAACTGTGAAGACACTGTCATTCTTACAAAATTCCAGAATCTTAACAGCAAAACAGAAATAAAATGCTAAGAAAAGGAATTCATCTTCAGATAGTTAACAATAAACATTCTTAATAGAATTCCCATCAGAAGTGTTCATACATGCAAAAATGCTTGTTTGGAGAGAATTGTTTGTCACAGGGCACTCTTGCCGTAGTTGCACTTTCAAAAGCTCATATTGCTGTTGGACCAGACAATGCACTTGTTTTTCCAGACTTCTCTGCTCAGTATGCTGGTTCATTCAGCTTTGAACACTAGTATTACCCTTTTCTAAGGCACCTTGCTTGAAAGCTTTTCCAGCCATTGACAGTCGTCTGACCCAATATACACTTCCACATAAACTTTTGTACAAGCTTAGCACCTTCCCTGGGCCTTTGGTTCATGTGTCAGCCTTCAACTATGTCTTCTTGTGCTGAAAAAAATATACAAAATACTTGATCTCCTTCAAACTGAGAACCCCAAAATAAACAGCAGAAATAAACGTTTCATATGACAGCCTGTCTCCTACAGAAAACAGAGCTGTGAATTGCATAGACAGATGGCTGCTGCAGGCAAAGCATATTCTCAATGTGTGATAAATGAGATTTTTTTTCATGAACATTTTTTTTTTCCCTTTATATAAAGATTATTGTTAACATTGAACAATGGCGTATCTATTTCATCCTCACTGCTGAATGGGAGAACATCATCATTCGCTTGAGAGTCCTCACTGGCAAGGGTCTCCTGAGAGGCAGGCAAGACTGGTTTGTGCTCTAAAAAACATCCTAGTTTTGGAAATGACACCCAGATTATAAATTGTAAAGCCAACCACCTTTGACAGTTCTAGCTGCACTTCTTCCATTAACCTATACATGCTTATTATTAGAGTCCATACATCTGACACTTAAAGCCTGGTTATCCTTCCCTGAAATGCAGAATTCTTACTGATTGCTGTAATCGATACATCCCAACAAAAGCTAGACTTCCGAACTAATGATATTTTAAGGTATGATATTTTATGGTGTTTATCTTTTTCCCTTCACTCAGGTCTCCTCTCTCACTGCTACATATTTTCCATCCACTAAACTTAGCCACTGACAGTATCTAATTAGCACATACACTCTACTTAGAGTGAAATTTTATACAATTGCATCTAATAATGTTATAGTTGAGTTGAGAAATATAGAAAATTTCTTTAAATAAAATGTATATTGTGAAAAGTCGAACTACCTGGGTTACTATGCTCTATACCTATAAATGCAAGAAAACCTACATTTTTATTTTCGTGAAGAGAGCTTGCTTTTCTGTTTGGTCTCCCATACTTAGGACACAAGTTGCTTTATCCCACACTGCATGCTCAGAAAGTAGGACCCAGTAGACTGTTTTCCCTTCTTATTTTTCTGTTCTTAATAGTCCCCTTGGCACTCAGTTTGAAAAAGCCATGTCTGCTTCTCTAGCCTGGGGGAACTGTCAGACCTGACAGACTGCTGAGCCTCTTCCCTTTAGCCATCCAGGCCAGGTCATAGATTGAAAAAAACAAAAGAAAAAACAAATATTTGGGGAAACTTGACACTGAGGCTTCATCCCAGCAAAGAGGAATCCTGAGCCAGGTCTGAGTGAGAAGCCAGGAAGAAATGGGTCAGAGAAAGTAGTGTAAAACAGAACTGCTCTTAAATTCATGGTGTTGAACATAGTTAATGACCATGGTCAAGCAAGGTCAGTGTTTGTCAGCACAGTTCAGTAGCCTGAGGTGAAAAGCCTCTCACCGAAGACAGTAGCAGTTGCTGACCTAGGAATCTTACCTGTGAGGGAAAGGACCTGTCACTGACTGTTGCAAATGTTATTTAATTTGTTAATAGTGCTCTCCTTTATTCTTCTGGGATATTTGTTTTGTGCCTTCTGCCTGTACGTTGTTGTTGCATGAACCTGTTAATCAGCAAACATCCATCTGATTTCAGTAGTGAAATTTTGGGCAGTGCTTGGATTTAGGTTTTAATTCACGACTTTTCAGCTCAGAACAAGCTGTACCAGTCCCAGGAGAGTTTGGTACAATATTCAAGATGCTGTAGGAATCCAAATCTTACCTGTAATCTTTCACAAAGATAAAGATCCTGTCCTTTGAATAGTACTTTGCAACTTTATTTCTCTTTTATACTGCAGGGATTTTTTGTATATAAGGTGTCTGTAGTAGCATTGTATGCATGCACTGAAATCGAGTCTGCCAAACATTACTTTTGTCACTTTGCCATTAATTTCTTTCCTTACATTTTATTTTTCTATTGTTAAGATTCTGGATTATGAGAAGGATGGTGTCCTCCTGGTTGTCAGTACATATCTGTATGCCTCATTGCTCAAGGACAAAAGCAGTTAGGAGCATGGGAGTGAGAATTACGAAGAATATAGACAAAGAGCAGCAGCGGTGCTGGTTGGTTATGGTAACTGGCAAAGGTGAATGAATGAGATCTAAACCTCACGAATTCTTACATTCAGTAAAGTACAAACAGTTTATGATTTAGGTTTCTTGATAGGCCTAACTCTTAGAAAGCATGAATAATATTCTGCTCATGTGTGCAGTACTCTTCGCAGTGGCATATAATCATATATCAGTTTCTGAAGAGCTCTCATAACCAAAATAGTGATTTTTTACATTGATTTCTTTTGGGGGTTTGCATTTGTTTTTTTCTGTCATGTCTTACTCTGTTTAATGTTATATTATTTATTTTGCAGCCTTTGAGGACAGGCTTTGGTGGCCTATATATACTCAGTCCAGCTGTTACATTTGTCCAAAATTCACACTTCAGGTGTAGGTTACACCATAGTTTGCACATCTGCTATTTACAAAAAAACCCCAAAACTATCATTATTTCTTTGACATTTCCTTCAGCTCTGTCCTTTTCTGTTTCTCAATTTCATCTTCTGAGAAGACAAAAGGAGTTGGACTCTTTCTGGGGGACTTTAGCAGTGTTTATACTTCATTTAGAAATCCCTGCCCCTCAGTCTGTGGACTCTTCAGTTTCACCCTTGTGCCTACAATTCTGCATCTGCATGTACCCTCTGTAAGTTGAAGTTCACCATCCATGTTGTATCTCTACATATATCGCTTGAAGCATTTGACCTACTGTACATCATCAGAGCAAGTCTAATACATACATGTAGAATAAGGTCCACTTGTATTTCTTAAACACAGCGGTGTCAGATGCTTTGTTAAAAAGGTACAGGAACAGGTTTGGCTACCCTAACTGGGATGTTACTCCTCAGCTTACATTTTGTACTGTGCTACCTTTTCTTTCTCTTCATAGCCTAGCATATCCAAGATGGTTTCTGTTAGTACCTACAGTAGTTTCTGCAGGTGGGACTGGAAATGTGGTGGTGACTCAGCTTCTCAACATGTACAGTTCCTCGTGTCCTCAGTAAAACATGTATTACACAAGTGGGGATTACAACAGCTGCACTGTCTGGGTGTCCCAGTCCAAAAAGTTTGGAGTAGACTCTCCACAGATTTTGTCTGAAGCTAGGAAGATGATTTACTCTACCAGAGAGACTCTAGTGTGTGACTTCCTAGCACAGCTAATCCTCTTCTGGGAGTCCAAAGCTGAAGGAAGGGGGGATTTAAGATGCACCTCTCTTATTAGCTTTTTCCTTGGAGTAGTGTTTGTGGATCACTGCTCAGTGTGCTGCTGCTTTGAATCTCATGCAAAAGAGCACTGTAGAGAGTGCAGGAAGCTAACACAGGGCCGTGGATTGCACTTCAAAAGCAGATGCCAACCACTTCAAAGTCAGGCACCTCCATGCCACGTCTCACACTGTGCCTGCGTCCGTTTGCATAACACACCTTTACATTTTTAATCTGAGACACGCAGAAACTAAATGCCGAAAGACAGTACTTGAGTCATCTCTTTCATCTGCTGTGCGTTGCAGGAATGCCCTTCACACTAAATGCCTTAGTTCTGTCATTTCAGCAGGTAGCAGGTTGAGGCAGCCCCATCCAGCCATGGGTTCGGTTATCAGGCAGGCTGGCAGCACGCAGGGCAGGGCTCCTCTGGATGGGCATTTTGGATGGGTCACTGGGCTCTGGGCATGCCAAGTTCCCTGACCAAACTGTCCTCTTTTCTTCTTGAGTCACAGGGGCACTACCTGCACTTGTTTATCATCACTTCCCACCTCTGCTCCTTCTCTGTGCTTGTCCTTTCCTTTGTGTGCTGGTCCTCAGAAATGTTGAATACAACAATGATAGCCCCAGTGTAAAGTAGCTTCCAATATTGTCATGCTTCCAAGACCATTCCAAAGGTGGAGACACCTCACTTTTCATAAGGTGTATGCTTTTAGCAATCTTTAGTCTTCCCTTGCTTAGTTTACTTATAAACGCATTTGACATATATTATTAATATCAATATATAGAAATACTTCCTTGAAGTTTATGCCTTTTAAATTCTTGCAGGTGGGTGTCCAGGATGCATTTACACTTCCCATAACTATGCTAATTATATATATATATATTTCTAAATTAATTGCTAAAGTCCTGTGAATCTCAAGATCATTTCTGTTTTTGTTATACTGTTCCTTCTATTTTGTCAACCGTTCTGGATCCAAACAGGGAGATCCATATGCTGATGATCCCATCCATCATGGCTCTTCTAGAAAGTGTGTTGTCCACATTACAACTGAGCAGAGGGATGAAGATTTTGTTATTTCACTTAAAAATTTTTTCCACTTCATTCACTCTCTCCACAATTCTTTGCTTAATATTACGAGTTTCTGACATGCAGAGTTTTTATTGGCGTTGGTATTACGGGTATCCTGTGGATAGTTTTACCTTTTTATCCCCTTGTAATTCGTGTCCCTAATCATCCTCTGCAAGTACCATGTCTACTTTCACTTTCCCTTTGTAGATATAATAACACTTCACAATGTTATATCACCTTCAGATTTGGTGCATGTACAAATTTTCCTCTAATTGCTTTAAGAAATACATTAGTAATATGATTCATTTTAATTTTCTGTGAGAGGCAATACCACATTGCTTCAGAATATGGTGTGAAAGCTTCACATCCACACAAATTGTGCTGTTATGTACCCATACAGGAAATTTATAGTCTATGTCTGACTAATAGCTGTATCATGTCCTGTCATCTGTCCTATCTCTGTTTCAGCTGACCTTGCAAAAGGTATACCTGAAAGTATTTAGTTCCCAGGGCTTAGTAAAGACCAGTGACAATTATGTTCCTGGTTCCATTAAGTCCCAGAATTTTGTAATTTCAGTAACCTCTTTTGGTAGATTTTTCTTCCTACCCAACCCACTGCCCAACACACCTATTTGTGAAATTTCACACATCATTATCTGCTTTCCAGCTGCAGCTACACAATTCTGCAGAGATTTTAATGTCATTTTGACAGTGTAATATCTGGGTTCTGCATGAGGATACAAATATTGTCTGGGAAACTTACCGAAGTTCTTCTCGTCTAAGGGAGAACTTGATGAAGAGAAGGCTTGAACATGACACTGACAAAGTCAAAGGGACCATTTTTTTTTTAATCTGACCTACAAATCACACCAAGACTCCCTGTACTAATAACAACAAATTTTCTCACCCAAATTCAGCAACCATTTAATTTTTTATTTTAATGGAATGACAAGTATATATTTTACTACCAAAAAAAAGAACTGTCAGTTTTAGTATAGAGAAGATAAACTTAGGGTATTTTGAATATTAATTCTCCCATCAAACTAAAATGCAGTATTTTTGTTACACTGTGAACTATATTGGTTTTCAAAGACTAATACTTTCCGTTCTTATTTCCATAAATTTAAGATTTTACATTCTCTTCAAAACAGTGAAAAATGGGAGACAATTATAGATTTCAAAATCCTGACGTTATTTACAAACATTCTCTTCATATGGGAAATACACTTAATATTTGTGATTGTACTTATTTGTATTAGTATTCTAAAGAAAAACTAATTACGATTATTATTCCAGCTATTTTAAGACTGAAAATATATTCCCAGTGCTGACTTGTATTTCTTAAAAGAGACAGAAGTATATAGAGAGTGAAGCAGTAGACTATGAACCAAACTCAGCCATTGAAATATGTGTGCTTGGAAAATGTTATTCAATTTAACAGCTAAAGATGTTTCCTTACGAAAGACAGATCTAGTAAGATCTTAAAGGATGTGGGGCTAAATTCAGATAATGTTTATGTACTGAGGGTAAGATGTCTTTGTGAGCAACAATCTCTGGCAATAACAACAGCTTCTTTGGATGGAAAATGACAAGACAGAGGTCACTTCATGGTGCAGTGAAGGGAGGGTGCTTCAGTGCCTGGTGTTCCATGCAAGCACTGCTGGACTCACCACCTACAGCCCAGCTAATCTGTTGTCTTTTGTATGGATCACATCCCTTCTCACCAACTAGAAATGCTGTAGCTGTAGACAGACTTAACAGGGGCAGGTTAGTCCACATGTAGGCAACAGTGGCCTGTAGCCAACCATCCTGAGCTGCATGCTCAAAAGTTTTTAGTAATATAGTAGTACACAAAATGAGATTGATGTACAATTAATTGGATCCTTTCACTTAAGAAACCCAGCTTTCTTTGGTTTCAT
>WUAM01000359.1:42130211-42157672 GCA_024336885.1 Actenoides hombroni | reverse complement strand
ACAAAAAACTAAAAATTGTATACATTTGAGACTTGCTACCAAAGTTACTGGCCACCACCACTGCAACACATCACTAGCAAACTAATCTACATGTTTTATAGTTTCCTCACCAACTGAAACCTATTGTTTTGGTAACTCTTTTCTTAAATATTAAAAAGTTAATTAACACACAGTGCTCTTCACAGAAGCATTTAATGAAAGTTATTGAGAGAGTTCTGACAAAACCAATAAAGAAAGATAATTTGTTATTTCCAGAAGGGTGTATTTACAGACAGAGAAGTTTAGTGATTTGTCTCAGACCTTAAAAATTGTTCTCCAACACCTTAGCTGCATAACACAGGATGGGGTTTTTTGCTTTAGAGTCCAGCTACTATTAGTTACACACTACATCTTTTACTATTGCTGTGGCCAAGCTGGTTTTGGGATCCTGACTGCTGCCCACCTAAAAATGTCACTGACTGGATAAGGAGGGTACAATTTTAGTGTCTACCTGATATATCTACCCAGCTTTATATGGATAGAGCGCTTTTGCCCTGGGTGATCATCCTCTGAAGATGAAGTTTTAAAATAAAAATGATGTAGCCTTAGCTACAGGAGAACTCGAAGTCATTTCTTTTACAGCACAAAGTGAGTACATTTTTTTTTTTAACTCTGCAGCATTGTGGGATGCTTGGACTGAGTCATTTCTTTGATGTGTAAATGCACCTTAAGAAGGACATTAAATATTTCAAGTAATTGGTATGAACATGAAATCTCTCATTAGTGTCTGCTAGACAGCTGCAAAGTGCAGATAAGAAAATGCATGTGGTAGTAGAAGAAAATATTCCAAAATTCTTGAGGGAAGCTTTCTGTCTAGAAATGCCCCTCTTCTTTTTGCCCTTCTGGTCGATGTCTATGCAGCCTGTGCCTACTGCAAAAATTCTGGTGAAGTGGAAAAATAAAGCACTGTGTGTGTTAATCTCCTTGCCTCAGAGGCTTTGCCTTACAGTGACATGACATTCAGGATCTAGGCTGCACACCAAAATTATTTTACCACCTACTTGCAGAATAGAATTTGAATGGTGCTTATTTAAAACACTTTAATTTGTCACATGTTTGAGTTTGAAATGCATTTTCAATAAAATCACTGAAGTCCATTCTGAAACTGATGTGACCATCTAAAATGAAATGACAACAGTAATTAACATTCCACTTCATGGTTAATTAAAATAGATTTTATACTAAGAAACACAGTTAACACTAGTTAATTAGTCTTCCCAAAGCTTCTGTTCTGAGGTCTGATACTTTCACAAGTTTAAAGTCTGTCTTTTACAGTAATATGTATGTAAAGAAATCATCTGGACTGTTTCTAGGAAAGGAGAAAGTTTATTTCCCCACACATACTTCTGGCAGTTTCTGAGACAGTCTGAATATATAAATTCACCCTTCCTGAAACTGAGCAAGTTGTCATTGGGAATTACAGAAGAGCCTTGGAAGGGAAAGGAATTTCGTAACAGGATGATTTTCAGCATTCATTGTGATTACTTACTGCACTGAGGAGAGAAGGGCAGTCAAGTGTATGCTGCCAGTATAACCATATTGCATAATCTAGTTTAGTGGGGAGACAAGAGATGAAGGCTGGAAACAGAAATTGAGTCCTTCAGAGATCTGGATGTTTTCCAGCCACATGACAGAGTAGAGTTGCTTTAGTGAAAATCTGATCTTTTTTTAGTGGTACTCTGAAAGCAGGATAGTATGATGTCCTTTGTAGAGCAGAATCCCAAGGAATGAGAGCAGCTCTCTCTGTTAGCTACAGTTGTGACCTGCATTATGCATTAACCATTAGTTCTTTTACATAATCTTTAAAAAATTTGCAGATTTCTCTGAAGATTACCTTCTTTCATATGTATTTAGGACTGATGAAAGAGTACCAGTTGGTAGCTTTGATGAGTGAAGATTTATGTCTACAGATTGGGATTAAGACAATTTTTTCTCCTACAGTGGTCTGGAGGCAAACCAAAACCAGGAGGGAGAGGAACTTCTGCTGTAGGTAACAGGCATTTCAGTCACAATGATTTGTGCAGCTCTGGCTTTCCAGTAAGCATGCAAACCATGCTGATGGATAGGGAAGCTGAATCCAACAACCAACAAGATCACCTCCTGAGTCTTTTAAGCAAGAATGGCTCTAGCATCCTACTGAACTAGGCTGCAGTACAGGAAATAGCATGCAGAGGAAATGTTCTGTTGCCAGTGAGGCCGAAAGAGAAAATGCTAGTTTAGCGTTCATTATAAATAAAGTAATTTTTAAAAGACCACAGTAGATATCATATGGTAACCAAAATCTAGAGTAGTGTGTGTGCTAAGGTACTCCTTAGGTCAATCTTCTTGTATTCACCTATTATCCTGAGCTATGAATAGTTTTTCTACTTTTGGGCATCTCTTGGATTCAGAACAAATGTTTTCCTTTAGTGAAAAAAGAAAAACCATAGCACAGTGCCTAGTAAGAAGTACAGTCATAAATGATGATGAGATTGTAAATTAGATACTTGATGCCTGGCTTGTCTTCCTCAATCCAGAAACAAGGAAGTGATAAAAATACCTGGTTTAGACATTAATGTTAACTATCCATATGTCTCAAGTTGTCTGAAGTACATAAGAAAATTAAGTTTAACTCGGAACATTTTTTTCTCTTCCTGCATTAGTTTAAATTTTTTTGTTTCCTTTTTAGACTTGATGACAAGATCATAAATCCATAGACTTACTTTCCAGTCAATATAACAAAATATATCACCTCCTCCTACAAAGCCTGCTTTTCTTTTGTCATTAAAACACTAGAGCTGAAACAACACTAATATTGCATAACTTTTAGGAGATTTCTTCTGTGATGCAATTTAACAAGAGAAAATATTTGTAGCTGTTTCATTAAAAACCTGGGGTTTTTGTTCATCGCTGCCTAAAATATCCTTATGTAACCTCATGAGTAAAATATATGATATGTACTTACTCCTGAACAGTAGCACTAAGAGGCTTTGACTGATGCTAAAAAGTGTGAATGTTCAAAAATATTACCATACATAAGTGGGAGAGCTGGGACTGTACAGCTGAGCGAATATTACTCCAAGCTATAAATAACTTTTGGGAAAGGTATCAAATGCAATTTTAAAATGCCCAAATACACACAATTTATAACCTTGTTGTCTTGCATTAGCAAGTATTTTTGAGCTTTTTAGAGCTTGATCTAACTTTCGTGCCAGTTACTGCAATACAGGTTTCTTATTTTCAGAGACAATAGTTAAGCAAATTCAGAAATACCTATACACAGAGAAAAGATCTAAGTTAGCTAGCCTTTTGGTCTGGCAAGCAAAAAGAGCAGGATTTACCTATTGAGAATCAAAATTATCAGTGCCTACATTAAGAAGCAAGACAAAACATTTTAAAAACAACAGTAATTAGCCATTAGGCCACCCTGATGGTGCAGTCAATTCTTTGCAACTTTCAGTTGAAAACTAGATAGCTTTTTCCAAAATGTACTCTAGGGCAGATCATTTTCATTTGCATAATAAAAGAGAAAGTTCTTTCTGTAAAGGTATCACTGGATGGAAGATGTTGTCTCACTGATGCAACAGGGCAGATTATTTAACCCTAACGGTCTCTTCTGGCCTGAAAAATATATGGGTTCTGTGCTTTGAGCATCAACATAGCATTCATCAACCCAGTAACAGATTTTACATGTATGAGACATACTGATTAATAAAATTTCCTGTTATGTTCATTATTTTTATGAGAAAGTCAAGAGCTTGTGTAACTAAAGTTGAAGCTGAATGCCTACATTGCTATGATTTACAGAAAGATTTACAGAAAGATGGGACTGACAGTTTTCTTTGTTAGGTTAAATGTAAGATACTTAGCTTACTCAAGCAACTGATTTTCCTCATATGAAAAACATAACTGGTATTCCCACAATTGGCCTAAAATTATATTGTCTGCCAATAAAATAATTTAGAATTGTATGTCTTATATATAGTATTTTGCATATTTACTGTTTTTTCGGACTATTTCATTGCTAATGAGTCCACAGTAATGAATTAATTTCAGTATGTCACCTTGATCTTAGAATAAATTGGGAAGAAAGCCTTCTACCTTTATACCCTCGCAACTGTAACTCAGTATTGCTGTGAGGTTATACTGTGATTCATTTATATTTTCCCTAAATGACTTTATCCCAAATGACCAGTGCAAAAGAATTGAAGTCGTACTGCAAATATTACCTGATATGTCTTAACTTCTGCTTGTTCACTTTTCTAATTACGTAGTATTAATTTAGCTGAAGGGATTGTCCTTGGGATTGGGGTGTTTTGGTAATTGTGAGGAATCAGCCTTGAAGATACCATTATAAAGGTCCCTTCCAACCCAAAATATTCTATGATTTTCATGTTTTTCTGCCAAAAACGTGAGTCTTCTATCTCAAGAGAATTATTTACTGACTATGGGCAAAAGGTAAGGAACTTGGAATTAGAATGCTCTGTAGCATTCAAACTGAAAAGGCATAGTGATCCAATTTGTATTATCATGAATTAATCTCTTCTTAGTCATCCCAGAATATAGAAGTTTTCTTACCATTTTGGAATCCCTTTCTTTTTCATCTTCTCAATTATGTTGATAATTATTTTCTGGTTTTCATTATCCTGATACAATCTGTAAACCTTTCACACTGGGAACTTCACACCATTTCAAGTCTCTAGAAGGATATATCTTGTTTCTAACTTTGGTTCCAAACCAAGAAACTATTTCAATATGTTGTACACCTTCAGCATATGGGTAGTCACACTGAAGTCAACAGGTGACTCATACTTAAAGAGAAGCATATGGTTAAGTGGTGGGTTTGTTTTTTTTTTTCCAGGTTTGGATCTAAAATCATGCTGGAAAAGCTTGAATATAACAAAACTGCTGTTATTCCACTGTGTGGAAGAGCAGGACACCTGACATATTTCCACATTTTCTGTCTGCATGCCATGAAGCTATATTTTGCAGGATTTCTTTCTATATATGTGTATGAGGTTAGAGGAAAAGCTGATGTAGCGTGATCCTTTACAACCACAAGCAAATTATGTAGTCTTCACTATGTAACTGGAAGGCTGGATGAACAGTTCTACTACTGCCTTGCAGAGATAATCTATTTGAGTTCTACAAAAACTGACAGAGCAATGTTGCTTTTTGGTGCAGTAGTCAATGTTTTTTTCGCATAGATACCAAATGAAATTGTGTCCTACCCTGTATTCCAGGTTTATTTCTTTGTACAGCTCTGCAAAGAGTTTCTATTCAGGTCACAAAATAGTGCTAGATTTTCAATGTTCACTCATTAACTTTGAAGGGGATAGATTTGGATGTACCATTGTTTGCTCTTTCTCTTTTATATGCATTCTCCGTACGTAATTGTAGCAGATGAACAAGGTTGTATTAGGGTGATCTATTTAGCATAATCCATTCATTAAATAAATCCATATGTGTTCTCTCCATCTTAGATTTCAGCTACCTTTTTACTCTCTTTGGCGTTTGTGTGGAGACAGGTCAATGTCAACAAGAACAATACTAGGAATTCCTCTATTTTTGGTGAGTTTTCCATTACTCAGTGCTGCTGCCTACTGTATATGCAGTCTTCTTCCTCCTTAAGAGGACAGGCAGGTAGCTGCAGAGGAGGATTCTCAGTACTAGTTCTGAGCAAACTGAAATTTCATTCATGAGCTGAAGCACCTGGGAGGGGTCAGTAGTCAGGCACATGTTAGTACTCCTTCTAGGATAGCTTCCACTTTAGAAGAGCATTGGAATGCCTTTTAGAAGCACCTCAGATGCCATCAGCTGTGCTCTAACAGATGGTCTCTGGGCAATTTACTGCTACCAAATGTCCAAGCCTGGTATCTACTGGGGCTCTCCAGATCACTGAAAGAGGTGACAGAATGACATTTTGGCTGCCACAATGTGCCACCTAAGTTATTAACCTAAAAGAAAGTCAGCAGTGATTTTAAGTTAATGCGTGAGCACTAAATTGCAGCAGGTATATCACTCATCCTGCCATGTCTGCTACAGTGGCAAGAACCTGTGCTAAAGGTAAACAACTCAGATTGGTGACCTCCTGGATCTTCATGAACTCAGAGACCAAGAAGAGACTGTAAATCTGTCATTGACTGCACTGCAAATTTAAATGTCTAACTAAGATACTTCGATACTTAGGTACTTTGATTCACTCTCTCTTTGAAATAACAACAACAAAGAAAACAAACTCACAACACCCCCCCACCTTTATTGGGATTTTAAAGCACGTTTGGAATCAGCGCCTTGTGTCATTCACATATTGATACTATCTTTTTGCAGTTCATTGACTTTGAATGTATTTTGCCCATGACCTCACAACTCTGCAGTAGCCTTTTCTGTAGAAACTTGTATTTTTAAATGAAATATAATAACTTTTTCTCTCATGGCCACTATTTTATTTACAGTCAAAGAACAGTCAGAGACAATTTCTTTGCAGAATCCATGCCAATTAGATCATGCCAGCAAACCTGGTCTCTCAGGTCTCTTTTCATTCTGCTTAATTTATCATTTCAACCTATTTGCCAGGTTTAGATGTGAGGTTTATTGGCCTAGAATTGCCAAGATCAAGCCCTGGAGTTTTTAAAAATGCAGGCATAACCGTGGTTATGCTTAAATAGGACTTAATTTTTGTAACTACTTTTTAAATATATCTGTTTCCAAAGCAGACTCTTCTCCCCAGACTACAATATTTAAGGGATGTGGAGGAAATATACACTGCACTGAAGTCCCAGTTGGTAGTTAAAGGAATCAGGCACTTAAATGTCTCAGATTCTTTTGCAGTCTTACCTATACAGTGAAATTCCAGCAGGTCAAAGGCTTCATATTAAGGTACAACTTACTGTACTGAAGGTGACTATTACATAAATGAAAACTCTGATCTGCCCTTTTAAAAGACATTCGCTGAAGAATGATTGATTGTAAAGGATCAATCCTGAGCACCCAGGGTCCCTGCAGGTATATGCTGGTTTCATCTCTGTACTCCTCAGCCTGCCACATCTTGCCATTAGGTTTTCACAGGTGCTGAAAGTGCTGCCATACCTGAGAGTGCAGCTAAGCAGGGATGTGTCACTGTCGCTGACTTGTGTGTAGGTCTTGGTTATTGCATCGAGAGTTTACTTCATTCTGATGTTCTGCTGAACACAACAGAAGCAGTAAATACACTTCTGAGTCCAACAGATGTTTTATCACATGTGAAAAATTTACTGTTAGAAATAAGTGTGAGTCACATCATTTCAGGTGTGAAAGTAGCACATCAAAATAAAAATTCTTTATGGTGGATCATGTTGTTCTGTTAGTAACATAAGGGATCCATGGCTGGTTATCTAAGTGCTGTCACTCTTGTAAAAGGAATGTGGAAAACATTTAATGTACATTGACTGACAAAATCTGATTGCAGAACTTTTACTGAAGACTGAGCCTATCCGAGTACATACAACAGCAGTTCAGAGCTGAGACTTCTTCCTGGTCCTAATTGAAGAGCTCTTACCACAGTAATGAACAAATTTAAAAGAAAATAATGATGAAGTGTTGCAATTCAGACAGTAGATGTTGTTTCATTCATCTTTATGTCAGCTGAATAGTGGCTATTCAAACACAACTGATTTTAGACACAGCCTCTCCCTAACCTCAGGGAGTTGATAGGCTTCTGTGGGAAGGTTCTGATGGCCATGGCATAAAACCCATGAATATAATATCTGAAACCATTAAACCTAATAGATTAAGTTAAGGGCTAAGAAGAATCCAGCACTTGCATCCATTGTTACTGGTGCAGTCATGTAGACATACCTGATGAATTTAGCCAGGAGATTACTTTTGTAGCTTTTGAGCTTTGTCTCTAAAGTTAGCTCCCTAATACTTCAGCTCATCTCATTCTCAGATGCCTTTGCCATTCTCATTATTAGTATAGTTTACTAATAGTTTGTCAATGTTAAATCATTAAGATAGACAAACAACTTTGGCATAAAAGAATAAAGGAGAATCTTTTGCTATAGGTTCTAAACATTTCATGGTTGCAGACCATGAATGCTGCCAATTATTGTCTATAATGTTCCTACATATAATACATGTAAAACTCATGGAAATATTTTCTTTATATCCCTTAAATGTGTAATGAAAACTTAATCTCTATCACTGTTAGTAATAATGCATAATAACAGTGAACCTTAGGACTATTTACCTCAATCTATCCCCAATAAAGAATATGAAAGAAATAAATTATTATACAGGGATATCTTTTACTAGCCAATTTAATGCTTATCCCTCTTTCTGAGATTGCTTGTGCACCTATATAGCTGGTAATGTAATTGCTATTTGAGTGGATAAATATCAGTCATATATTTCCTTTGACCTTTTATTCTATTTAAAGCAAAAAGGGAGTAGATATTTATTGTCTGCCAGCCTTTTTTTCTGTCTCATTTCACTGTATGTGTTCTGGAATCCAGTTTTCTAGGCACTGGCTGCATTCATTCCATTCGCCATTCTGCCATCTGTGAAGTAATTAACTTTTGACTTATGGAAAAAAAAATCAAGAAGAATTACAATGATTTTATTTGTTTCCCAGTAGCCCTGAAAGATAAGCAGTAATATTGTTTCTATTTAAGCCAGGGGCATGCATGAACATCCACAATCTGGAAGTTAGTCACAGCTTCCTTTATAGTAGCTAGTTTAATTTTATTGTAGCTAAAATTTTACTCTCGTTACTGTGAAGGCTGCTACAGTGAGCTGTATTTCTGCATCTGGGTTGAGTGTGGCCCTAAAAATTAATATGAAGACTGGATTAAATGGTTTGATACAGACTGACATCCTCCTCTGCCAAATCACAGCACCCCTAGAACCAAGATGTGCAAAACTGTTCAGAGATTTGCAATGTTTCATGTCTTTTGGGGTAGGAAAGATATTATTGGAGTTTTTTTATAATTTACAAGCAAATTTATATTAACATCAGTGTTAAAAGAAGATGTTGCTAGCCATCCTTACATGATAGTAGTCTTCAGTTAAAAACACCTTGCAGAGCTGTTACAGTGCTGATCATATTAGAAGATCACACACCATGTTCTGTTCTGCCAAATTACCTGTTTATGTGCTTTGCCTATACCAATTCATGGTCTGATGAACTAGCCTGAAGCAGTGAAGTTCATACTATAGAAAAACCATCTGTAGCTACTTGTCCAGGTTGGTGCACTGATTACCTTTCTTCCCAACTGTTTCAATCCAGTTGAGTGGACACAGTGTGAATTAACAGATACATCAGAAGCGCGTGTTGCCTTTACCAGTTTTAGGGGGCTATCCCTAGCCCCAGGTATTGCCCCTTTCAAAGCAGGGGTGGCTGCACCACACCTGAAGTTTGCAGCCCAGAAGATAATATTATTATAGTTTCTGTCAGACTATTTTCTGCATCAGTTTAGGGACTGCTTCAGGTGTGGCTCAACCCTCCTTTGCCATGTGTCCTGGGTTGGGTTTGAGTTCATTATCACAAACAGCTGCTGGCTCAAGCAGTTGGGAGGGGCTGTGGCTGGGAGGGGCCACAGCCAGGTATATACAACCAAACCAGCCAAGGGGATATTGGATACCATACCCCTATACAAGGGGAGGACTGGCCTCATGTGGGAATACCTCATTTCATACTTGCTTCCCTGTGTAGTGTCAGTGCAGCTGGAGTGGGGGAAGTGTCACATCTTGGACACAGGTAAAGCTTTTTCCTGGTTTTTTTTTAGTCACTGGGTACATAATTTAATTAGTACTATTGTTATTATTGCTATTTTCTTTTCTCTTTGTATTGTTTTATTAAACTGTCCTTATCTCAAGTCCTGGGGTCTCACCTTTTTTATTCTTCCTGATCCTCCTTCCCACCCCACAGGAAGCAGTGTGGAGGAGGGGGAAAAGTTGTAGGTGAGCAGCTGTGTGGGGTTTAAATACCAGCAGAGGTTAAACCATGATATGGAGGTATACCACAGCTTCAGGCATCCTCCTGCGATCACTTAATGATGTCCAGATTAGTCTGCTGCAATATTAACAGCTAAAGGAAAGACTTTCTGGGGTGGTCACTTCATGGCCTTTCCCTGCAGTACTTTTTGTGGAAAAGTCTCTTGTCTCAGGAACAAGCCTTTCAAGTAACTCTGTCTCACCTGACTGCTGGTGATGTTTCACTTACCTAGTGAGAGAGCTGGGCAGAATATATGGATGGTAACTGAAGAAGCAGGGTTTCAGGCCAGGGGTAACAGCAATTTTACTCAAAACAGTGCTACAGCATAACAAGCTGTCTGTAAGGTAGCCCTCCTGAAGAACTGAAGGCCATCCTACCAGATTAAAAATAACTGAAAGAGTTGAAGAAAGACAGGGAAAGACTAAGTCAGGTAACAGATGTACTAGTCCATGCTTGGGCTCCATCAGATGGGATTTGAAACTACCATGTCTGTCACAGACCTGGAAGAAGAGTGGTGTAGAAAGTCTCTGCCTTTCCACATATTGCAGAAAGGAAGGGTTTCATCCCAGTTAACCATCAAAGCACAGAAGCATCCCAGCTGCAAATCTCTGCTGCCCTTGCAAATCTTCTAGGTAAAACATAGGTAAATTGTTAAATGAAATAGGTTACATATACTGATTTAGTAACAGGTTCCCCATCCCAGATGCTCTGAAAATTGTCCAGCTGTATTCAGCAATTTTTTTTTTTCTGAGGGGACAGGAAGGATTTTAATGGAATATAAACAGGACACAATTTAGTTTTACTTCAGAGTTTAATTGGCTGGTGATCTATGTATTGCTCGCAAGACTCCAGAGCTTAATTTCCCTTCTAGTGGGCCACAGATTTGGGTCTTGCTAACAAAATTTAGAAATGCTTATGTGCATTATCTTACAGCTCCTTCTTGTTTCCCCTATGCATTCAAAATCTTAAAGATATGGATAGTGTTCTTGAGGAATATGGATGGGTGCCCTGGAACTGCTGGCATCAAAACTCTCTCATAGTGTTAGCCAGCATAATCTTTTGTCTCGGTTTTCCCACCTGTATCATGAAAGTTGTTTATTCATTTATTCATGGCTGCATCTGGAATACTGTGTCCAGTTCTGGGCCCCTGAATTCAAGGACAGGGAACTGCTTGAAAGGGTCCAGCTCAGAGCCACAAAGATGATGGAGTGGAGCATCTCCCTTATGAGGAGAGGCTGAGGGAGCTGAGTCTCTTCAGCTTGGACAAGAAAATCCACCTGGATGCCTTCCTGTGTGACCTGCTCTAGGTGGTCCTGCTCTGGCAGAAGGGTTGGACTAGATGCTTTTGCGAGGTCCCTTCTAACCCCCATTGTTCTGTGATACTCCTGCAGAGCCCACACCAAAGTTAAGTTTGTTGCTTTTTTTCCTGGGGGTTTAGTAAATGTTGGCATAGTGTTTTCAGAAGGTGAAGAGCTCCTTTTTCCAACATCTGCTGTAAGATGGTCCAATCCCTCAATTTGTGCAAATCTTTCTGTAGTTTAAGTCCTTTGTAGTATTTTAATGCCTGAAACTAATTGGTACAGTCAGCAAAATTTATTGATGCGCAGTCTAGATCTCTCTTTATATAAGTATGTAAAATAAGTGTTGCTTATATTAACTCTAGAAGATACAACCTTTTGACCTTTCAGCCTGCTTAATGAAAATTAGTTTTCTGCTACTGTGTACATTAACTCAGTATAAAACTACAGATGTTGTCATTCTGTTGATTTACCAGCTGTACTTTGGGCACCCAGGAATGGCATTGGCTTTTTGGGTAGAGACTACTGGGAGATGCTGCAGAGATGTTACAGACAATAAAAGTACCTAGGGTACAGGCACGCTTGGAGGAGGACTGTATGTGCCCAAGTTCTTTTTTTGTTTGTTTAATCTGATAAATCAGATACTGAATTTAATGATCTCAAATTATATCCATCAGTGTCTTACTTATCAACTAGTTTCTCAGACACTTTCCCTGGCTCTGATTTAAGTTGCTTCTACCTACAGTTTACAAAATTGTCTTTTTAGGAGCAGATTTGCTGTTTTTCTAAACAGTTGCTGATTTTAAGAATGACTTGCATAAACTGTAGGTTTAGTTGCACTGGATTATGCACAGTTTTTTCTGGATATTTGGTAGAGCTAGCTCAATGTAGAAGTACCCAGAAAAAGGATACTTGTTTAGGAGTTGATTTTTATCTTCAATATCTGATCACTTCTTGTTGGCCAGTATAGCATCGTGGAGAAAACTTGGACATATGTTCAGCTAAAATTTCTTCACCATTGCAGAGAAGAGGTTGATGCTAAATTTTGTGCAGCCAAAAGAGCAAATGCACAAAATCCAGCCCAAACTTCCAGACCATATGAGACAAAATTCTTTATGGTCAACAAACGCAGAACACTTGACACTTAACAAAATCAAGGAGATTTTCAGGGACAATTCCCAGGGATGATCTAGTTTTAACTTGGAAGAATCACTGCATACTTGGGGATGGGGCAATATTCCTTTGGGTAATCCTGTAATCCTCTAGTGTACCCTTGTCATGAGAGTTGCATTGCATTTGTTTGTACATTACGCATCAGCCATAGTTTGGCCCTTTGCACTGTTACATCTCTGACTAGCTAGAGTTTATTTGCTTCATATATACAACCAATCAAGCTTAAACCACATGGCTTAACTATTTTTCAGGAAGGAACAAATGCAATACCTTCTGCATTTTGACAAATTTTGCTATCTGAAATTGTGCTAAAGTTGGCGAGTTCCATCCTGACCTCTTGAAACCCATTTTCTTAGTAGAGATCACTCAATGTGAAAGTCACATTTTCTTTCCAAATGTGTTGGCTTTTCGAGTTACAGTGTAGGACTCATTCCTTTACTCAGGGAGTAGCAAGGACCTAGACATAGAGAGCTCGGTCTTGTGGCACTAGATGCTCAGTGGACAACTGCGAGTGACTATTAGTACACTGTCCATTCTGCTGAGAGAGTGAAGCCTACCTCCTTAGAAGCTGCAGAATAAATATCCTCTTCAGTACATTCTTTCACATTATTCCTTTCAATCCTTGAATGAAATACCATCTGGTCCTGATGACTTACTGTAATTGCATCTCTAATTGCTCTGTAACTTCCTCCTTAGAGAGTTCAATCTCTGTGGAAGACATATTCTGATTTACCATTAAAATTGCCTTCAGTGTAGCAATTCAGTTATCAGGACTCCCCTCTTTCTACATCTCACTGTATCCAAACTGTGCAGAAGGATAATGTCTACCATAAGGTATGGTTTTTCTGGCCTATGGAAATCCTGTTTTCATTTAATATAGATGTTTTTCTTGGAAAATGTTACAGGTCAGACAAAGAAAGGACATGGATTGGGAACTCCTTAGCATTGAAAAAAAAATATATTTATTATCAGTTCTTTTGCTTACCTCTCTCTGGACTCAGGATTGACATCATTATCAATCACATTGACATTATACCTTACCTATGGAGTGCTTTCCTGCATTTAACATATCGGTTCTTTAATGCTTCATTCTGATGTTTCAGTCACACTGATTGCCTCTATTTTTAATAAATCTTCTTCTAGTACTGAAAATAATGGAAAAAGATGTGCATACATTTATCCACCAATGTGCATACATCTTTTTAGCCCTGTAGTTATGGTGTATGCATCATGGCTCATAGGTACAAGTCATTAAAGCATTCCAGCTAATGACAGATGTCACTGAAAGGTTGAAAGTTCTTTGTGAAAGCTAAACATATATTCCTTGATAGACCTCAAGCCCACACTTCAATTAAAGGAACAGATATAGAATACCTTTTTTGATTCATGAACCAGTAGTGGAGATCCTAGCACAAAAGCATCCTGCGCGCAGCTCGAGACACAAGGCATCTTCTCCTAAGAAAAAGCAGCATGTTTAGCCCTATCTCTTGCTTCCCACATTTTGCAGTTGCCATTTCTTCGTGAATGATTTGCAAATAGTTTTTGTAAACCAATGCCTCTTAAAGAAATGACATAGTTTTCTTTCATCTCAGAGCTACAGAAAACATTTCGTTTGCTAGCTGTATCACTTCCTATGGCACATGCAAGAGAAAATGGGAAGATAAAATCAATACAGCTCAGTCAGCTTACCCATATGTATCTTCAGCTCAGGATGGTGGCTTTGGCCTTGCTCATACTCATTAGGATCTTGGGATTTATTTTTTTCTTCCAGTTTCTGTGTTCTTTTCTGTTCTTGGTTCCATAGGAACAGCTCTGGGATCCTAAGCAATTTCAGTAAGATTTGGGGTCAATATCATCCATGCAAGTGTAAATCCTTGCATCACAGTGTGATTATAATCATTGTCCTGCATAGCTTCACTTGCAAGATAAGGCTGCTTCAGGTGAGGCTACTTCAGAGCTGGTTGCCAGCCTGAAGCAGCGTATGGACATTTATAGTATCACTTCTCTAGTGCTATCTTTACACGGAGTGGTGAACGTATGTGGTCTCAGTGTCATAGTTCCCTCCCTTCAAATGTATGGTCTTAACACATGCTTCAACACATGCAAAGAGGAGGCATATGGACCTTCAGTCATCCACTCTTCCTAAAAATGTGCTGGAACTTGGGACGATCCAGTTCTCCTGCAATGATTTCGCTCTCATAAAAAAAGAAGCCTCACTTTGCATCTGAGCAGAATGCACTGTGCATGTTACACTGGCCGTATTCACTGTGTAAGGGAGCAATATTCAACCTTATACCCTCAGCATGAAATAACTTGCACAGTGCAGCAGTTACCAGCTGTAAATAACTACCCACCAGACTGTTTTAAACTGTCAACAATCCCTAGGCCGCCAAGTAAAGTAAAAGACTAATCCAGCCAGTACATGAAGGAGAATGAGTAATGAGTCAAAAACGTACCATTTTGTGCCATAAGAGGCCACACTCCAGGCCTTCTCAGAGATGCCCTTTGTCATCCTTAGAAAAAAACATGTATTACTAGAATCCAAACCTATTTGCTGTTAAGAAACAACAGTCATTTAAAATGGTTTGTTTGTGTGGACCCTATTATCTGTTTTTCATTCTCTCTACATCACCTTCCCATGCTTCTAGGGTGACTGAAAGTGGTAGATGGACTACAAGTTTCTACTGTCTCTGAGATGAGATGTTTGAAGTCCTTTAGATGTACACCCTAGCCAAAGAGTGTGAGAGATATGAGAGTAACCTTATGTACAAGGCATAGATAAAGGCAAATATTTCAGAAAGCTGTGGTTATAGTAAACATAGAAGCACATATAAATGTCAGCTGCTTTGGTTGGTGGAAGAAGAGGTTATACAGAAATAACCTGGATTATTAAATTTCTTTTTGAAGTCATCTCCCTCTTCTGGAGTCTGTATGCGTAATGCAAACCTGAGTGTTATCTTCACAATTGTTGGTATCTCTCCTGTTAAGTTATACCACTGCTACAAAGACACTTATACTGTTGACATTATTATAATTAGTATAATGGGTTAGCTATTGTATTAGTTAGAAAATCCTTCCTTAACTAGATTAATATATTTTTGAGATTTGTGAGGCCCGTACTTATTCTGGATTTAGCCCTAAAACACTTACCAACATTATTTTCAAATCTAAAAGCATTGTGAATGTTATGGCAAATTAATACACATTAGAAAGACAAATTTGTTCTACTAACACAGTGATTGTCCACTATTTGTTCTCCTTTTTGTAAAGTATTAATCATCCATGCGGGAAATTTAAACAGTACTCATGTGGTAGGTGATAAATCAGAAAACACTATTTCTTTGTTGTTTTGATAAGTGACTCGCTATTTGTTTTCAGGTTATTTTTGGTGTGAGAGAAGGTGCTAGCATTTATCTAGATTCATTCAGCAAATGTTGGAATGGAACATTTCACATTAAACTGCTCAACACTGTGACAGTTTAAAACCTATGAAATTTATAAATAATTCATATTTAATAAAGAGAAGAATACATGCTGGCAGAAAGCTAAGAGTTATGGACCCTTTCTTTTATGATACAGAGACAAAACACATGATTTTTCTTCAGGCAAGAATAACTGAAGTGTCATTCAAGATCCATGCACCTTAACCTCTTTTTTGCTGAGTAACACACCAGTTGCATGACAGGTGCATTTGAAATATTAAATTTTGATGGCACTGGGAATTACAGCTAAAGCTAGATATGTATGTCAGCAAAAAATGAGAGACATAGCTAATCTACCAGGAATAAAAAACTACCCACTTCAGATTGAGCATCCAATCAGACACTGGAATGGCAATAGAGTTCCAATCAGTTTCTCTGATGGGGTGATGAATTCTGTCAAATTTTTACGAGCAAATGACATGGACTTAGTGGACTGGGATTTGAGGAGAAAAGTGGATTTAATCCAGAGGTAACTGACAGTATGAGAGATTGAAAGGTCAAAGAAGGGAAAGCAGAAAGTACTTTCTTAAAGTAATTTTTTATTCAGTATAGCTAAACCAATCTAGATGAGCCTTCCAAAGAGTCAGACTAGATAAAATATTCAGAAAGGCTATTTTAATCTGGTCTCTCTATTCTGTATAAATCTGTTTTTAATCTGTGTTCCCTTACCCAATATAAATAATATAACAGTAAGATTGTATAACTGAGATGAAAACATAAGGCCATAATAATTCCGTAATGGTCTCAAATCCAGCCTAAAACTTGAATGCCTGAATTCTGAGGACATTTTCTAAAACTGTTGCATATCTACCACCCTACTGATAGCTACGATGGGGAAATGGAGGGGAGGTGTTCCTTACTGTACAGAGAAAAGCATTTTCCTGACTTTTGAGGCTAAAAGGGATTTTCCCAGAAATTTCACAATGAAGTGTTCTGATAATCTCTTTGCATTGATAGAAACATGTCCTTAACCACACTGTCATTAAAAAGAACAATATGGACTGTGTGGTATGAAGCCTTATTAGCCAGGGCAGCTCTGCAGAAGTGAATGTAGTGGCAATTCTGGAGTGAAGAGCATGTAGCCTCCTGACATGGTGATATTTTGTTGCATGCTAGCAGTATTGGCCTTCTGCATCACCTCAAGTCAGTCATTATAATAAACCAGACTAAAAAGGGGTTGTATTTCCTGCGATGACTCCCTTTTAACCCAAAAGGCTCACCACTGCTCCAGCAGTGCTTATCTGCAGAACTACCTTGGCATAAACATATCTAGAGATTCATTCAGGCATTACTTAGTTTATTTGAAGACATGTGAGCAGTGTCAATGGCCTCTCCATGCTGTGATGGAATGAAGTAGAAGGAAACAAAAACTGAGACTTCATCCCTCTAAGAGTTCTGGCAATCTCTGGGGTCAGAAAGACCAGTTTCTCTCTTTTTCTGATATCTGCATCAGCCAGTGCTAAAGCTACTCTGATGCTTTCTAAGTCCAAATATCTTGGCTTCTTGTGCATAAACATCAGCCCAATCAACTTCACAGGCTGAGCTGAGCAAATTTTTTGTAAGACTTGAGGCTCTGTGAAGAGAAGTTGGGGTCTACAGAGTAATATTAATATTACAGTTTGCCTTCTTCTGTTTCTAGTTTTGCAATGCTGAGCTGATGTGCAATATGAAGAAGAAAAAAACCCCAAACAACTCGAAGGTCAACAGACAAATTAAACTGAAATTAAAGAGAAAAAATTCAAGCACCTTAAGTGGGATGTGAGCAGAATTATGTAAATAAATCCAAAACTGCTGAAGGCTACTGTGCAGCTGTCACCTTAACCAGTAACACTCCATTTGTTGCTTTAAAATCCTCCAGAATGATAGCACAGAATGAGTTGCTTCAGTCTTGGCAGAATGGAGCAAGCTCTTACATTGTTTTGCCCCCGTATTTGGAAGGGAAGCATCACTCCTCTTATTAAGCTTGAGCAGCTTAATCCGGACATCATTAACTCACTCTGACAAACTCTGACTTAAAAAAAAAACAAAAACAAAAAACACAGCAAAACAAAAAACCCTCTGTGACAGTTGACTCTCCCTTGTAAAACATAACCCTTTATATAGCACAAGACAGTGGTGAGCTTGTTTGCCCAAGAACTGGGACACCAGTTTCAATTCCTTCCTCTGCTCTTAAGCTCCTAGTTCATCAATCAATGCCCTAATCACCAGACATTGACTTTTCTTTGTAGGAACATTTGTCTGTCTCCTGGAAAATTATGTCACTTTACATTATTGGATTGGAGACACAAACCGTCTTTGCAGATGGTTGATCCCTAATCTCAAGGCTACTTTTTTTGCATCTTATTTAATGAACCAGGAAGTGGTTCCCCTCTTCCTGATCAGTTCTCTAAGGTACAAATTTTTATGTGGAAGTGGAAGACCACTTTTGCTAGCTTTGTTTTAGAGAAAAGCTTGGAAGTATGAATAGATTTCATGCTGGAGGAAAAAAAAGAGGAATCTGTATGATGTACCTGAAGAGGCAAGATTTAAAGATCCTGCTATCCTATTGCCTAACTCTAGGCAGCTTTCTGCTCAAGATACTAATTGTTCTGGTTTCCACTTGAGGACATCTATCTACATCCACATATCTAATAGAGCCACCAAACCTGTGAAGGCAAATGCCTGAAAGATAGCCCTGGCCTTAGTTTTGGGATCATCATTCATTGGATCAAGCCTTGAGAGCATATTGCTGTTGGGCAGCAGCAAATTAACTTTTATGAAATGTAGTTTTTAAAATTTCTTCTTATCTAGCTAATAAATTGCAACCTTAAAAAAGAGAAAGTCTGGCCTAGAGAGTTAAATTTATCATGACATTAATCTGACTATGTTTTTACTCTGCTTAAAGTTTAATTTGATTCTTTTTCTTTAATAAATCTCATTTTAATTAAGACAACCCAAAATGAATTACAGGGACTGTTACTGGATGCTTATTGTTGAATATTTCAGAGATAAATGAAGCTGACTCCTGCCCTCAAGTGAAGCACAAACCACATGAGGGCATGAACACTGATGGGCATGAGACAGCAAATTGTAAAATGAACTAGAACTATGAAGCTGCTATTAGTAGATCTTGGCTAGTGGACCCTGTACAGACAGTGAAAAAGTTTGTAACTTCTACAGGGACTAAGTAAGACATACTGTCAGTCCTAGTTAGTTGTTTGGTTTGTTTGGTTTTTTTCTGATGGCCATCCGTGCAAGCACCACATGCCAGATGTACGTAGCATAGTTGGAATAGTATGTACAAATTCATGTACAAGTTTGACAGTACTGCATTACAGCTGAGCCAGTGAATTTCAACATTTATCTGTAACAATCTGGCTGTCCCAGTCAAGCACTTTCCCTCTCCTTAGAAGACTATCAGTGATGCCAAGCTACGCAAAGAGCACTCGGTTCTTCTTTCTAATTTGCATTAGCTTGAAATGGAGTTCATATACACTTGAAGGCAAAATTGAGTCCATAAAGGCTACATTCCTGCAAAGTGTGATGTGAATGCAGATAACTCATCCTACATAGATTCCCACTGACAGCCTTAACTTTATGGCCAGATGCACGGTTTTGTGAAATCAATACCTTTGATAAGAGGGAAATTTTTTTTGAACATGAGATGCATGACTTTTCGCTGTTATTAAAAATGAGTATTCAGTAAAAGTTCACATATTTGAATTTCAGAATTTTTTTAAAAACAGTATTTCTTCTTCACAGAATATGACTAGATCTAGAGTTCTGGTTTACCAGCAGATATTGCTAGATACCAAACAAATTTCTCTGACAGGACATCCTTTCATACTCAAACTATCTGTATACTTAGAAGTCGGTTGAGCATAAAAGGATCATGAGTCCTTAACGAGTTTATTAGACTCTATGAACTGTATAAATAAGAACAAAAGATTTTCATTCCAGTATCATTCAGCTGGTGCTGTGTATTGTAGTATAATTAAAATCACTTATTTGAAATGGTGGTAAGGTCACAATTACTATCTCTCTTAGGATAATAAGCTGTGTGAACTTTTTTCCCAAATGGGTGGACTCACAAAACTGGGGGTTTAGATGAAGAGATCATGGATTGTATAAAGCAGTTGCAAATGGTAGAATAATCAGTAGAAATGTAGAAAGATAAAAGCAGCAGCAACTGATTACGTTATAGGTTGATGCCATCCAGTGGTTCAGCAGAGCACTGAGGGACAGGTTTTGAGTAGTATCTGGTACAAGATACAATTTACAGACAAGGCTGCAGAATTGGTCCTCTTTGATATTATTATTCTAATTGAACTTAATTGTGTTTAGTGATTATCAGTTTACTTATGTTCTAACCTACAGATAAGTAATACTCTTCGGCCTATATACATATACACAGGCAAATATTGTCTTGCATGTGTTGTGTGTCTGTGTGCACATACAGACAGTAGTAATGTTACATAGTACGGTTTCCACATGAAAAGGCACACTTCAGAAGAGCACAAGTTATTAAAAGAAAAAGCAGCTAACTTTTTCTGAGGTAAATCAGGTTAAAAATATGTGCTGTAGAAGTGGAGTGATTGTTTCACATCAGAACTCTACACAACCATAACCTTTCTATCTTATCAGATGCCTGTAATGGGGAGACTTACTAAATATGCTGCTGGCAATTCTGAATGCTGTTAGAAGTAACCTACTTACACCATCTTAACAGTACTACAGTTTATTTAGGTGGCCCCCTATTAGAAAATAAGGAAATACCAAAGGACTTGGTATAACATGGGTTTCACATTGATGCATTGCATTGCCAAGCTGCAGAAAAATTGCCTGTAGTATTAATTGTATAGTGTTCAGTAAGCAGAACTGATATTCTGATTAGTTTCAAATTAGCAAATGAGTGCAAAATTTAAAAAAATTAACTCGAGCCCTGAGAAGATATCTGCTTGCTAGTTTTTTATGTACAATGTTAATATTCATCCTCCAAAATATTATTCTTTCAACAACTTCAGTTCGTCAGTTTTATGCTAATAGGATTGTTGATTTGAAAAAGGAATACAGTCTTCATTACAACAAAATACTCCTCGAGGAAAGCACAGGTTGCATGAAAATCCATTGTTAATCATCAGCTGAGTAAAGAACCGTGGTCAAATGACAAGGTATTTGTGTCAAAGTCAAAAGACTGGATTATGTCCTGAGTTTGTGTTGATGCACAATGAGCCTCATAGCTGCAAGTGTGAAGGAAGAATACAAGCCAAAATCTGAATTTCCATATTTGAAGAGTTTTTATGAGACGGGAGCTTTTAAGGGAGTATTTGTGCTATCTCAGTTACTCTGTAAAGCCTCCACTGACAATAACTGAACGCTGTGCTCTGAATTCAGGCATCTCAGTTGCCTTAATTAAGTGGAAATTTTTCATGACCAGGGTGCAGTCTGAAGAGCAGCACTGTAATCCTGGGGAGATCAGAGGCTGTCCCTCCTCTGTTCAAAAACGCTGACATTTCTGTCACTGCCTTATGTGTCCCAACCATAGCTTGTTCATCTGGAAGGACTAGATCAAGAGATCCTGTCCAGGGAGAGTAGTGATACATGATAATGTTTTCTTCTACAGCAAACATTCAAAGAATAATTTTCAGCTCACTCATTAATTTCACTGCTCATGCCTCCTACTGTTCTTCCACTCCCTCCAGCACTCATCTTCCTCCTTGCCATGGGACATTCAAATTGTCTTCCTTTCTAAAAGAGCGTTCAACAATGTCTTTTTAAAGCATGTAGAGAAGTGGCAAAGGCATGCAGCATCCAACAGTGCTTCAGGGAATTGTATTCCAAGCAGAACAGGGCCCTCGTTACTGTCAAAGTTAACGTATTGGATGAAAATATTAAGAAAATCAATAACAATAAATATGGTGTTAAGTTCATAAAGAAGTATCAGTACTAGTTATCTCAAAAGGCAACATGTTCATTTTAACTTTCTCTAGTTCCATCTGTCTGCACTGCTGGTATCCTTTCCCTGGCATCTAGGAGACATGAAAACGGTGAGCTGGAGGAGAGCATTTCTTATGCTGATTGTGTATTTTTCCAGCCTATATTTGGATTCAGAAAAGTTATCTATTTGTGTTAATATGGTCTGTGAAACACAGTGTAGTTGTTCTGGATTGCATGGTATGCAAAGACACAGGAATTTGGCAAACCTGACTCAGTCTTTGCAGATATTTGCCTTAAAATAAGCATGAAGAAAATGTGTTTATTCATAAGCATATTTATATGATATAACAGTTTATTTAGGGGATTGAAGGAGGTATGGAAACATGTTTCCTCTTCTGAGAATGGAAATAACTGCTAAACAGCTCTGAGAGGTCACAAAGAGCTCATGCTACCTTTCTGTGCAAAAACAACGTCTGGAGTGCTCCATATTGGAATGCCTGCAGTTGCCTGTAGAGTGACAAGTGATAGTATCAGCACATGGTAAACACGCTTTGAAGTACATTAGAGGAATTACTGGATTATATCATCCTCTGTGGAAATGGCGTAAATTTCAAAATTGCAGATTTTGGTGGGAAGGACTGTGCGGTTACGAAGGAGAAAAGGTATTTTCTGTGTGCTTCCTTTTTGTCTTCTGTAAACACTGGAATCAGAAAGAGAAAGGAAAAGGCTGAGAAAATGCGAAGTGACTGACAAATGGAGTTATCCCGCTTCAAATTTGACAGGAATGTAAAGAGTATTGAAAACAAGCCAGTCTCCTGGCAGCCTATTTCATAGGAATTCCTCTTTGCTAACAATGATTACTATAGCAATTGAAACTTGAATTTAAAGTTACCAGAAAAGCTTTTTGAATACTTAATTATTGCAACTTTTCTGCCCTCTTGAGTGGCACACAGTTAATGTCATTTGGGCTTCCCTCAACTTGTGCAGTCTACACAGATCTAACGTTTTTGTGCATCTCTTAACACAGAAATGCCTTCTGTCATTTAGCAATTATTACCTTTTCCCCTAATCTTAGCCGCAGGCAGTTAAATTTTACTTTGATCAACTGTCTTGTCTTTATATCACTTGTCTGAGATCTGAAGAGAAAGAAGCATGACTAAGGAAATGCTTGTGAACTGGCATTAATGTGATCTGGCTCATTTGAATGAGTTTTGGATTAAATTTGGTACTTTATCTGTAAGTTTAGGTAGTTTTCATAGATGTTGTGTTGGGAAAGCATGAACACATGGATTGGCTGCAATAGTTATAGGTGCCAACGTAGGTCTGTGATCTGACTGTGTAAATTGTAATACATAATTCTGTACACTGTTGTATACGTACATCAATTTTTCCCCCCCCACCTTCTCTAACTTTGATCTTGTCTTCTCCTCTGAAATACAAGAATAATATTGGTTGTTACAGCATGCTGAAAGCTGACACATGGCACAGAAGAGGAGAGTAAAACTGAAGATCTCTCAGGGCAAAATGGTAGCTGCCTGTCACATCTTCTGCAGAGATTCTGCTTCTCTGGTACCCTCTGAGGCTGCACTACAGATAATGATTTCAGTAGTGGATTTTGCTGTTATTATTTAGATCCTTGTCAGACTACTTAAGGCTTTATAGGCTTAAATTGTCCCTTTCACTTCCACCCAGGAGCTCACTGGACGCTGGTACCACCGTACTGAGTGTAGTAGTGTAATGGGCTTAGCTCCTACTCATCCTTCCATGTACCCAGGTTTCAACATCTCGGGCATTACAGGCAAGCTCTTTCTGGAAAGTGTATTAAAGTGACCTTATTTTGGCAAATCCTGCAGTGGAAAGGCAGCAGCATGGGGCTGGGGAGGGGGGCTAGGTACACTGGTCTCTGCATTAGAGTGCCTGAGTAGCCTAGCCAACGAAGAGGAGTTTTTCCAGTTGAAAGTAAATTGCTAATATAAACTGGGACGATGTTATCTCTGACTTGGTTAACTGTGTAGCACCTGAGTGCTAAGTTCATCCAAGCATTGGACAATATGTTCAACTAGTGCAGCATCTTCAAACAAGATGCAGCTCTAGGACTGTGGACCACAGGAAACTCCTTGCCTTCCTTACTCCATCCCAAGTAGTCCTGGGAGTCACACAATAAGGGGACACCATTCTGAATAATGATTAAGACCAGACAGTTCACAACATTATGATCTAACCTATCATTCAATCCATCCAGATTTTATACAACAAACATATAAGTTTTTCTTTGCTGAAGGTTTTTGTAAGAATAACAATTGTAAGTAATACTGTCTTGAAGCCAAAGCACTTTGTAGTTTATTATTTCTCACAATCTGTTGCTGCACTGCATTGCACTATGAGCTAATTAAAACTGTTGTCCCTCAGAAGTTACAGATTCCTTATTCCATGATTATTTAATCAAGCTGAGCAGGAAGAAAAAGTTTGGAGGTAAAAGTGGATCTATAATTGGAATTGTTGTAGATAGATCCCACTGGATTTCTTGTTTGGTTCTATTAGGGCTTCACTGTCCGAACAGTGAGATGGTCTGAATTCCTGAACACTTGCAATGAGCAAAGACAATTGGCAAAGGAAGGATAAAATGTGCAATTGGTGATTTTGTTTTGGTAATCATTGGTAGAAGTTTGCAGACAGGTCCATAACAAACTACTGGTTCTTTTGCTAACTCTGTGTAAGGAACATGAAGGAAGATCTTCCTGAGGAGGACTTTGAAGGAGGATGGGAAAAGGAATTTGTGGTCTAATTTAGAGAAGGAATTCGAAAATGTCTCTATAGTCCTCATTACTTTTTCTTACAGAGCAAAGAGACAGGCTTGGGACAGGCACAGTTACAATAGTAGAAGGAAAAAAAAGCAAAACACAAGTACAAAAGCAGGGACAGATACACAAGTTCTTGTTAGAATTTTTAATTTAGTTAAGACAATATGTAATATTTACAATTACATTATAAATTGTTGACTTTGAACTTGGGCATTCAAGAATACTTTGACTACAATAGAAATTATCATCATTTTGTAAAATATTGCTGTTAACAATACATAAATTATAGAACAATCAATCTGCCTTCAATAGCCAATTTTTTGACAATCTAGCTGGCCTAGTGGATACAAGGGATATATTTGGACTTTAATAAGGCTTTTGACACACTACCACATACGTTCTCATAAGCAACTTAGGGAAATGTTCTGGATGAAGTTGCCATCTGGTGGGTGTACCCACTTGTTGCAGAAATGTACTAAAAATTGGTTATGACAGTTCACTGTCTAATTGAGAAGATGTTATATATGACGTGCTTTACAGACCTTCCCTCGGTTTTGTTTCGGTTCCATTAATGAACAGAAAATGCTCATCAGAAAGTTGTGATTTATTTTATTTATTTATTTACACCCCCTGCACCCAACTGATAAAAAGGGAATATTTTTAAGGACAGAATTAAAATTGATAAGTCATGGTAGTTTGAAGAAGTGATCTGAAATCAATGAAATTGCATTCAGTAAACATGAAGTAACAGTAAGGCAGAATAAAATGCCCAAAGAGAAAATTTGTAATAAGTGTGATAATATCATATAAAGGGACAGGGGTGGATCACAGTCTAAATATGAAACTACAGTTTAATACTGATACCAAAAAAAAGCAGATGAATTGCAGTGTTTGTATGTAAAGCACAGGAGATAGGAAGTATTTTATTTTACACTTGACATTTTAACTAGAACATTATGTTGGATGTTTGGATTTCAGGAAAAGGTAACCAAATTACTCAGAGTCCAGAGGAAAGTCAGAAGAGGTATGAGAAGTTTAGAAAATGGCTTGTGAGGGAGGTTTGAGAATTTGCAGATCTGTTGTGCTGCCTTTGTTCTAAACTAAACAAGTGTGAGAAAGCTTGTCATAAAAAGAACAGTGAAATATAAACATTATAATAATGACGAGAAATTGGAATTTCCTCCTATCCACTGAGGATAGGACAAAGGTAGTTAGCTGAATTTACCCAACAGAGAGTTAAGTTAGATGCTAAGAAAAATTAAGAGTAGGGACAGATTGTGCTGGAACATGCTAACTGTGCAGTCTCCTTCACTGGAGATTTCTGAGGACACGATAGATGAATGTGTAATCAAGAGTGAACCGGGTATACTTCATCCTGTCTCAGAGGTTTCTTTCAGCCTAGCTTTGTGTGATTTCTACTTAGTAATGCAAATGTCTGAAATTAGTACTTGGGTGGATTCTAGAACATAACTCCTAGGTGTATTCAGGCAAAAGCATCTCTGACAACAGACTGGCAGCAAAGCCTGCTGAGGAGACCTTGAAGCTGGGAGTGAGGGAGTGAAGGGAGGCAATGACCCACAGTTCATTGAGGAAGTGGTGGACTACATTGGCAAGAAGGGGCAAAGAGTATGGTAGACAAGACGGAGCTTAAGAATGACAAAGCAGGGTGAAGGAGGCCCACTTCAAGCATCTGCACACAAACAAGGAAATGCCAAAAGGACGGCATCATGGAGGGAGCTCTCAGATTTTCTGAGAAATCCGCAGGCTGGAGCACCTTTCTGAAATGCCTTTACAGTAATGAATGCATGTAGTATAGGACACAACTAGGAGGAATCAGAAGCACGTGTGTAGTTGCAGGACTATGACCTTGTACAGACGTGTTGGGAAGGCTCACATAACCAGCATGCTGCAATGGATGAGTACGTGCTCTTCAGCAAGAACAGGCGAAGAAGGTTGTGGAGGCATTCAGGTTTTTGAGACGCTAGCAGGAATTAATGGAGCTCTGCACAGGAACAATGAGCCAGTCAACAGTTTATGGGTTAGGATTGGAGGGCACACCTTGTCGTGACAGAAGTCACTACATATGTCTACAGACTGCCTGATCAGGAAAAAGATGTGGCTGCCTTCAGAGAAGAAGAAGCCTCGCATTCAAAAACCCTGGCTCTCAGGGAGGACCTGATATGTGCTGCATGGCAATACAGCTGAAATCCTGGGGATATGCATGGAAATCTTGGTGAATGCATTGATGAGAATTTTCTAGCAGTGGTGACCAGTGGGAAACTCTGGAGGAGTGAAGTCTTACCCTCAGTTAGGAGGGTCACGTTAGGTAACATTAAACCAAGTAGATGTACACAGATCTGTGGGACCCAACTGAATGCCCCTGTAAGGACTAAGGCAGCTGGTTGATGTCATTGTGAGGCCATTCTTGATTATCTCTGGAAGATTGTGGTGACTGTGGGAAGTTCCAGAGGACTGGAAAACTGAAGGTCACTGCTACCTTCAATAAGGGCAAGCAGAAGGATCCAGGGAACTACAGGCCAGTCAGCCTCCCCTTAATCCCTGTAGAGGTGATGAAGCAAATTCAGCTGGGAATCATTTCCAAACACACTATTGTCTTTTAGGCATTTTCCAATTCTTTGTGGAAAAATGAAATTTTGTTTTATTTTTAGTATATTTAGTGATTTTCTAAATTGTTTAAAATTTTTTTTTTTTTTTTTTTTTTTTTTTTTTTTTTTGGAATTCGATAGCTTATATTGCATGAGCACTCACTAGTGCAGTATTTTGTTAGCAGAAGTCCATA
>WUAM01000359.1:42090127-42126426 GCA_024336885.1 Actenoides hombroni | reverse complement strand
CCTACAGGAAGGCTGGAGAAGACTCTTCAGAAGAGTATCCAGTGACAGGATGAGGGGAAATGGTTTTAAACTGAGGGCCACTTTAGCTTATTTCACAGCAACCCCCTAATATCAGTAAATATTCCTATTTTTGTAAGAATACCTTTGATTTCTCAGTAAATTAATCTGGTTTTTTTTTAGCTTGCTTTGGTGATAACATTTTACATTACTAGTAGCTGCTTTGTAAAGATTGAAATAAGGACTACGCGATAACCCCACAAAGAAGCAATGCCAGGCTGCAAAGTGCTCTTTGTCTGGATGCCAGCATTATGAAGAATCAATACAAAAAGAAAAATTAGGATGAGAAAGAAAACAAATGTAACTGTGCCTCCACTTCTGCTGCTCTCAGACAAAGCTTGTTTCTCAATGGTAAAACCTTGTTGTTAAACAGGCAGAGGGGAAAAGATGGTGTAATGCCATGAGGTATGAAAAAAAGACGTGCTTGGAGTTTAGGAATATGTCTTCCTCTAAACTGGCAAAGATAACCAAGGTCATTTACAGTTAGTGAAACAGGAGCCATGCTGCTGTGCCCTTCAGTTAAAGCAGGATTTGGGCCCACATACAGATTATTTTCTCTGCTGCATCCTTTTCAGATTCTAACCTGGTAATGACGTCTCAGCCCAGTGTGATGACTGATAATCATTGTTATCTCAGGTATGCAGGGGTGGGGAAGAAAACAGCATCTTATAAATGCCTGCCACCACTACGAAGTGACAATATATTCAATGGTTAAGGAATAGAAGCTTTATTTCAAAGTAATCATGGAAGCAGTTTAAGCAGTCATGGGTAGAGACAAAAGATTTCAAAAGAAATACAAGTTTCCTCCAGAGAGCAAAAACACAGTTTAAAGGTCAGATCGTAGGGTCCTTTAATTGGGATATTAGTGTTGCACAAGACTTTTAGCTGTATTATTCTTTTACAGTAGACAGTCATACAGCAGATTCAGCCATACATCCTGTTCTCTCATACTGTGAGACATGGAGTTGAGTAAACAGGGAGTTACAATCCCTCTAGATCCAGAACAATAATTTAAAAATAACAGCCTTAAAACAAACAGAAGAACTGAGAGTGAGGCTTGCACGCTGTCTCCTAGCCCGAGCATCTGTTCAGCATCTGAGGTGGATATTTAGATTCAAAAACAAATCTTAGTGATTTTTGGCTATGCACAAGCTCCTCTCCCCTAGGAGAAGGGATTTCTGCTGTGCTCCAGAGTGGGGAGCCACCCACTGGGTATTAGCAGCAGTGCTTTGCTGTGCTCAGGTACAGAACCCAAAATACTCTATTTGCAACATTCTTTTCGTTATTATTCTTAGGCTTTCTATTTGCAAAATCTTCATGGATTCCAAATTTTTAATGCTGTTTTTTTCTTCATTTTGTTTTTGTTTAGTTTTCTACGCGTGCAATTGTAGTTATTCCTTGGCAAGCAGCGTTCCCTCATGAGGTTTATTGTTACAACAGAGCTGGACAAACTGTTTAAGCACAAAAAAAGGGATCACTTTGAAGAGCAAAGTGACTTGCTCTGAAATATCTTACAGATGTAGACAAAATTCACCACATAGTTTCATGTGAAAGAAAAAAAAATAAAATTGCTTCAGCCAGTTGCATACTTGAGTGAGAGAAGGGGAATTGGTCTCTCTCTGCCTGCTGGCTCAGGGCTTCAAGCACTGTGGCAGACTGGAAGGGGCTTTTGATTTGCTTCTGCTAAAATCCACCCTATGCAAGACTGAAGGCTGGATGTGGGCTGAGGAGGGTGTACCAAAAATCAGATTACATGACATTCTAAACAAGGGCTTCCTCACTCCTCTCCTTTGAGGTTGTTTCATTATTTATTAAATGCTGACATAATTACACACAAAAATTGAGAGCAGTCTGAGACTGATTCTCCAGCCATGTGGCTGGGACATTTGCTGGGTAGGCAGGATATGCATCAATGTTCACGTGTGTTAGTATCTACTAAAACAGGGGAAGAGCATCAACAGGTGAAATGCCCATTATAGCAGCAGAGTGAGGCACTTTATAGGGAGGTAGGAACTGGGAATTCAGATCCCTGCTTCTTGGTTTGGTGAGTCCAGCTTTTCTTTAGCATTGTTCTTAAGTTTCTGAAGCAATATTGTCTCTGAAAGCAAATGAGATAAGGTTTTTTTATAGTATGTTACTTTTTTTTAGTCATCGTAGCAGAAAAAGTGGGAAGTAGTGCATATTATCTACATCAAATGTGGACACTTGATTTCAAATCTTGTTTGTTTCAGCTAAGTTTAAAAAATCCAACAGCCTTAATTCCAAGTGAGGGATATTTTATCAAGTACTCATATTCCTATGCATATCACAAAAAGAGCATTCAGAAAGTGCTCCACCTATATTTTGCAAACTTTAAAGAGCATGTTGGAAATTCAGGTAGTGAATTCTCTCATTTCCAAGTCTTGCAGGCAAACAGAAGCTTCATTCAGAATTTTAAGCATTCTTTAGCCTAAGAAATATCTGGGAAGTTTTTTCTCTTTGCAGAAAACAATGTCAAGTATAGTTATTCTGTTTTCTATTGTTTTAATTTATCACCTCTCTGTAATTAAATAAGCAATGCAGAACTATGAGAGGGTTGAGCGTGCTATATAATGTATATAGCTCTTTTCTTAGAAGAGAGTTTGGAAAACCACTTATTTATAATCTTCTGCGGGACAAATCCCCTTTATTGTAGTGCCAGGGAGAGCTATTTACCACATCCTCTCCCAGTCTCACCTCATCCCCTTCTTTACAGCCCAGTTGCATTTGTCTGGGCCTACAAAACATGCCCCCTGCTTTCCTGAAGCATCAGGTAGGCTGCGTATCCTCTGATCGAGCACGTTGCACACGTCTGGCTGCTCTAACCTTGCTGCCCATCCACCATAAAGGTCTAATGTACATGTTCTGCCTGCGGTCCATTTCTTTGTCGGTCTCAGGAGCCCGTGGGGCAGCTGTGGGCTGAATGAGTGTCCTGGCAGGGTGTGCGCAGCCTCAAAAGCACAGGCTCGGCTTGTAGAACAAATCAGTGCAGAGTTAACATCCAGCCTCTTCAAATTCCTCCCTTTTAAAAATATTGATCCTTCAACAGAATTCTTTCATATTTTTGGTCTCATTTTTCTTTCTTTAATTTTTAAAATTGCGTTGTCAGATTAATATACTGAATGTCAGAGTAACAGTGACTGCAGTTCCTCTACTTAGTACAGAAGCTGCTGGTTTGTCTACATCTTTCAACAAGACATCTCATCATCTTGAAAAACAAAATTGATAGAGTATTCACTGTGCCCTTTCATCATATTTCAAGTTATATAATAACCTTGTTGCTAACTATTTTCACAGTGAATACAATGAAACAAAAAAAATGTGTTTGCTGGCATGAAATAGATAAGTTCTTACGTTAGCCATCAACTTCTTTTCTCAAAGTATAAACCATGGCAGGTGCTTCAGAATAAGCCTTATCTGCTTTGTACTTTTCACCTGGTTTGTTGCATGCAGAAGCCTTTTGTTGCAGTTCTGTCTTACAGAATCAGCTACTCACTGTGAGCATTCAAGCAGAGTTGCTGATTTTACAGACATGCACATTCACCCGTCAAAGCTGTAATTTACATTAAATGAAGATTGTAAAATTAACATTATTTTGTGAGCTAGGTTACATGTGATCTTCAGTCTGATGAAGCAAGAAACTAGGACAGAGCTTCTTTGTGGTCCTAAAATTCCTGCTGTTGATGTCTGAAATGTGTGATTCCAATTTCAATTGACATGCCTCCTATATCACTGGAAATTCTAAAAATTGCAGTTTTATTTAGAATACCTTTTCTTTAACTTGTAGAGAGAACTGTAGACATCCATAAGCTTGTTACTGAAGCAAGTTCAGCAGAAGGCCACCAACATGGTAGTGTCTGGAGCACTTGACCTGAGAGGAGAAGCTAAGGGAGTGGGTCTTCTTCAGCCTTGAGAAGAAGAAGCTTCAGGGTGACTTAACATCAGCCTTTCAATACCTACAAGGATGTTATTGAGAAGATGGGGTGAGCTTCTTCTCAAAAGTATGTAGTGGAAGGATGAGAAACAATGGGCACACATTGAAATGAGGGGCTCTGACTAGATACAAAGAGGATCTTTTTCACAGGGAGTACAGTCTTTTGTTAAAACAGGCTGCCCAGAGAGGTTGTACAGTCTTGTCCATTTTAAGAATGGACCAGATGAGTAACCAAGTCTGATTTCATAGGTGCTTTGAGCAGTGGGTTAAACTAGAAACAGATCCCTGAGTCCCCTTCAACTAGAATTTTCCTGTGAATGTATAATACATTGTTTTAAAGGAAAACTGTCTAGCAGTATGTCAGAAACACACTTAAATGCAATACTGACATAGTAAGAGTTACATATTCTCAGCCTCTAAGGTTTAGCCATCTCAAGAAACCTCCAACAATGTCATGCTAAACTGGATTTGTTCTGATAAAGGAGCTTTGCCATGATTATACCTAATGATCCTTAAAGCCACAGGAGAATATCATTTCCTCTCCTTGTCACAGGCGTAGAAATGTCTACAGCAAGGTTGACATTGGGAAGGAATAATTACAGTCATAGGAAGCTCTGACAAGAGGAACTCACAAAGTGAAGTGTCTTGTCCTCATGTAATGCTGGCTATGCTGTAGAATGGGTTGCTTCTGCTTCTAGCATTCTTTTTTTTAAAAAAAACTGGCATAAATAAGTTAAATATTTTTGAGGCTTATATTATGTTTTTTAAGATCTCTGAAGCTTTTTATGGGCTTATTTGAATTTTATTTAGATGTAAGATTCATGTTAAATGGAGTTGTTTCTGCTCAGTCTGAAAGGACTCTTCAAGACAATTTGCTGTGGCTGTCATAGTTTTTTCTTTATCCCCAGCCAGCAGGGTAAAATCCTGCATGAGATGTGCTTACAGATTTCATGTACTACTGAGTTACATATTTAAAATACGGGTTATTTGTGGTGACTGCAGTTACTTCTTTTTTCTGTATAACTATTCAGTATAGAGAAGCTCATTTCAGTAGAGCACTCCCTAAAGGTTTCTTCTTGCTCTTGATGTTGTTTTTGTGAATAAGCAGAGATTTGCTTTAAGGTAGTAAATCTATGCTTCTGTCAGGGATTAATTTGATTCTTGATTTATCATCTCATTAATTTATCACCTATTAAAAAAAATTATTAAAATCCAAACTGAAATATTCAATGAAATATAACACTAGCATAGACTGCAGGAAATTGTCAAATGATGAGTTTCTGCAAAGATGCCTGTTCTTTTCAGGCATATAAGAAACATTTAGCTGGCAACATCAATATATGAGCCTTTTCAAGAATAATTGCTTTGAAAATGAAGAGAACAGCCACAAAGTGTGAGTCACTACATACAGTTGTGAAAAACAGAAACTAAATATATCCTACATGGTCTAATAATCATATATGAAGAAGGTAGAAACTTTCAGACACTTTTGTAGGACAAACCTACCACTTTCAAGAATGAAGCCTATAGAGAATTGTAATTCTAATAAATAAAATGTTTAGTAGTCAATGAGGATACCTTTGGAGTTCCACTCTTCAAGTACAGCAGAAAGTGCAGTGGCTTCCTGCTTTCAAACACCTTTTACATATTTTGAAAGAATATGAGATTACCATTCTTTTAAGACATCACAAAACCAGCAAAGTGTTCCTGTCCTTTATATTTTCTTTAAAGCACTTTGTGCATGCATACATTATACTGAAATGTTCTCTTTTTAAGAATACCTGAGATAAAGGATGAAGAGCAGCAAAATTTGAATATATAAAAACTTGAGCACTTGTATACATTTTCAAAAGGTTTCCTTGCAGTATCTCTGTCTCTTACCACAAGACATTAAAAGGTGAGTGTATCACAAGAAAAGAACTTATGTGTATTATGTAAGCTGGTGATCCAGGCAATCATTACCCTGTTACCAAAAATGCACTGTGGTATTATTACCTTATACTTTAGTAGTGTAAGTCAGAGGATGGTGCTTTTGTTCTGCTATTTTAGTTCAAAAAACAGGTAACAGTTAGTAAAAGGCTGGCTTCATACATCTGTTGATTAGAAATAAACAGAAAAATGTATAGATTTGATCTAACAATGAAATGCTTCAAAATCTACGTGAAGATCACAGTTACTTAACAAATTTTTATAAAAATTACCATTAATATTTAGGTAACAAAATTTATAGCTGACCACGAGTTAATCAGTTCAGTTAAATTTAGGAGAGTTGTGAGACAATTTAAAAGGACTGAGAAAAGGGCAGCAAAGAGAAGCATAATGGAAGAGTTTCCATTTGAAGAGCAATTTTATGGCTGATAACAATGGCAGATGTCTGTGGCACAGTGATGAAAGTGGAAAATTTAGGAAGACAAGAAAAAAAGAGATGAAAGAGGAATTTCAAATAACAGGAGGAGGAAAAAAAACCAACCCCATAAGAGTTTAGTTCAGATGCTTCCTAAAATCTCAGAAAAGACATAAAAGCTAATACGACAGCTAATATAAAATAATTAATGGTGAAAAAAGGCCAAACAGTGTATTTACTCTTTCTAATGTAATATAAGCAAACTGACAGCAAAAGCCTTAATTTTATCAACATGTTTTAAAAGATAAAAGGGTGTATTTTGCAGACTATACATAATTAACCTATTGAACTCACTTGTGTAAGAAATACAGAAGAAAACGATGCAGTAGAAAAAAAATAGTCTAACCTTAATAGAAGTAATCAAGATTTTACCATTCCTTCAGAGAAAACCAAAATTCCAGCAGCTTGAGGGAAAGATTTTATTTTTTTCCTGGAAATATGGTTAGGTAGCAAGTCTTGTACACTTTGCAAAGCACATCTGGAAGCAATTGACTGGGCTATTGGTCTTATCTACAGTGATGATTCCTTTGTCTCTGCTGTGGTGTAAGGGATCCTAAAAATGCAAAAACATTGAGACAAACTATGTCTTTAAGTGCAGATTCACATATGTCTTTGTGAAAGATGAACACTACTTCAAAATAGCAACAGCAATGAAGACCTGACTTTTTCTGTAATGTATTTAAAGTCCACATAAATGAAATTAAATGCTTTTTACCAGCTGCAATAAATAAAATCTTTATGGAAATGAAGCAGCTCTACTGCAGAAGGCTTCTAGGTAGGTGAGTTCTTCCCCCCCCACCTCCTAGTTCTCAGAAGCACTTTAGATATCAAAGTGTAAGGTTGAAGCTTCATTTCCTAACAGGTTTGTCATTGATATTCATTCCATAATTGTGATTTATGCCATGAAAATGTATTTTGCAGCAAGGTACAGGTGGAATATTAGGATGCTCAGTACAAAATACAAAGATGTTGATAACCAGGGCATTAGGTTGGCATAATGGTGTGATAACTAACTCAGGATTCCAGTTATGTCCACCATAGTGTAGTTACTGCCGCTATGGCTTTGGACAATCCATTTAATCTTTCACTTTTACAGTTCCTTACCAGTACAATGGGACAATCATTCTTTTCCTCAAGATATACTGGAGGTACTCTGTTATTGGGAGTGGGAAAATTCTAGTAAAAGATTTATTTTTTTTTTTTTGAATCATCTATTTTAGGGTGCCATTTCTTCACTCTTATAGGAGGGTTTAAAAAGGTGTCATTTTCTAGTACTTTATAGTAAGGTAGATGGTAAAATTTACTTGTGATAATTCTTGTCACTCTTTAAAGGTTCCCATGGAAAATACATGGGTTTCCTTCTATTTTTTTTTTCAGCCAATCAAATGATTACACAGATAATTGAGCAGTTTCATATTCTACCAAATGCAGCTTACCTCTAATCAAGTGTTGTCCATGTATGTGAAGGATTAGAATGTTAAGGACTTAGTCAGGATTAGCTGTAGAAGCTGTCTTCATCCTTAGGAAACAAATTAAAGGCACTGGCTGTTGATTGAACAAATGATTTCAAAAAGTTAAGGTAGACAGTATCTAAACATCTTCCTGTCACCATCTTTTCAAAAAGTAGCTAGTATATGAATGTATGACAGCATCACTCCTATTTAGAAATTGTTTGCTGTGTACAAGGAGGCTCTAGGGATAATTTTATTTTTAAAATATGAAGAGATCTGTTGATGGTAGTTCAGAGTGTTGATGACCACGCTGCCTCTTTATTACCTTCTCGGCTATTTGAGCCATACATTGATTTATCAATAAATGTTTAATTTGCCTTGACTTCCACTACATTTTGAACTTTTCCTCCTTCTTAAAGCCAGAAAACCAGCTGACAGAATTGATTTCTGTGCCCCATGTAATGAAAAGCTAGACCAAAACCAGAAGAGGACAAGAGACACTCAATGGCCAGTGATTTCTGTGTTCCAATACACCGGCTCACAATTTCTCAGCCTCCTTTCTAATCTGAATACCCTCCTATTGGCTGGTCACCTTCCTTCCTCCAATTTCCTTCACCGCTGCTCAGTCACATGGAGAATCAGGTCCATTTTCAAGTACTTGTACCAGTTAATAGAATTCCTAACCCCAAACCAGGTTTTGAAGTGCCTTATTTCTGCATCATCTATCCTCCAGTTGACTGCTCTACATCAAGGTGCACCATACACAAGGAGGTGGCTTTTTCTTTCATGATCATTCTTCCTACTTAGGTACAAGGTTTTTAAACACTAATGTGCTCCAATAGGTCAGAGTACTCAACTGGAAGATGCTGGTTCAAGTTAGATGCAGTGAGACTTCGGAGCCTGTCTCTCCTCTGTCCTGATAAACAAGAGGTAGGATGAGGAGTGGGAAGAGGAAAAGGACACATCCCCCCCTTCCTTCCCACAAGCTGTGTTTTACAGAGGGATAGATCCTGCCAAAGCAGCTTTACGAAATCATGCCCCACAAGTCGGCCAATTGGGAAACATTTTGTGGTAACACTGATCATAAGACAGGTTACAGGTGAATCGAATGTCCTGAGGTGCTGTGCATGTGCCCAGCTGCAGAAGCAGAGGTGCCTAGTAGAAATACTTGCAGAGGAAACTGCGATGTCACAGGGATCAACTGCCTGGGGAGATGGCCGTCCCCACAGACACTAGTGATATCAAAATGATGGCCACACATCCTTGAAACCCAGCACTCCTGTTCCCTTTGTAACTACAGCCTTGAGCATCTTTGTAACAGTTCTGTCTGCCTTAATTGTTCTATTTGTTGTCTTTGGTTCTGGTGAGAATAGTCTCGTAAAATGTCCTCCATCTAACACATTTAAAAGAATTGCCTGCTATTTATTCCTTTGTCTATATACTCAATTGCTCTTCATGTTCTAATGGCTGTGTTTGAGATGGGTTTGAATTCTCATGATAGATATAAATAGGATTTGCATTGTATCCTTATCTATTCCCCTCCAAGGAAATTGCTTTTAATTATTATTTAAGATTCAACTCTAGTTGCTGCTAAAACGAACTTCTGCTTCTAGCTTTAGGACTGAGAACTGAGATCCAAATAAACATGAACTGAAATAATTAAATCAATTACTACCTTTGGTTATTTTACTGTTAATCTGTGTAGCCTTTATAGTTTCAGAATAATAATGTCCAAATTCATTTTAGCTGAAGTCATTTTTTTTTGGTTGAGATTCATGCTTTCTTCTCAGTATTCAGAGCTAGATCTTGCTTGAGGCAGTCATTTAATTTGTAAAGGAATAAGAAATTTCTTCTCTAAACTTTGTCCTAATGTGACTTTTGACCAGTTTATGTGTGGGTAGCTGAAATAATACATTATTAACAGTTTATTAGCTTCAGTTACCTTTTATCTCCTTTGGTAGTGTATGTTCAATAGACCTTTTATGATTAGAGGGCATCATTATAACTTGCCAACTTTTGTGTTTCAGATGGACTGAATACACATGTAGTTTTGAAGTTAAATGTAATAGCATCTGTTTGGCTTGGGCAGCTCTGGATGCAGTGGGAAATTATTACCAGGTTTCTGTAGTTTTACTGTTCCAGCCTGCTCTAAGACAATCTATAGCCCTTTCCCACATACCACAACTTAAATGATTGCCTGCCAGGTTTTCTCAGCCTTGTAGCAACCCAGCTGCTTTGGTCTCACCTCCTCCACCAGAAAGGAAGGAAATTATAAACAGAGAATGTGCCCACAAATGCCAGGGATGCAAGGAATTAAATTAATTAGCTACCTGGAGAATGTTTAGAGCTAAGGAAGGGATCTCCTTTGGACAGGACAAGACGGATAGTGGCAAGGAAAGCAGAAGAAAAGGATCTGGTGGCAGCAGATGTGTTGGTTGTGAGCTGGTGGTTGTATTTGTTGCGTGGTAGTGCATTGTTAATGGAAGGCCAGCAATAGACAAAGCACTGCAGGATATATGTAGAAATATAGTCAGGACTCCAAATTAATCAAAATTCTTAATTGGCTAGATGCCTCATAGACACCTAAGCACAAATTAACCTTCTCAGAATCTCAGTGTAGTTGCAGCTTCTCTTTGTGGCTTTTGAAATCCTCACTCTTACACTTTTCAGATGCCCAAATACCATTTCCAGGGGAGAACTGGCCTTGTTTATTGCTGAGCAGCTGGGCTTTTCCACCTCTAGGTTGGGGTGGGTTCATGAACTGAGCTCTCCTCCATCTGATCTTCTATTTGCACTCTTGGAGCGTGTTGTCTACTTTAGACAAAGAAATCAGAGCAGCAAGAGTCTCTTTACTGTAGTAACCTGTGGGAATATAGGATGTACATTTATAAATTTTTCTTCTGGTTTTTATGACATTTCTTAGATAAGTACCTTGGTCTTTGTTTGCATGATCAGGAACTGAAAATAGTACGTCACTTTAACCAAGTGCTCAGGTTTTTATGAATCTCTGCCTGACTCTGTTCATCCTCATTTTTATAAAAATAAAATAAACAGCAGATTTTTAGGTTGTACCATTTAATATCCTAGGTCCTTGCTGTCTGCGAACCTCACCCATAGTTCCTTCTTCCAAGGACACTGCAATTTACAACAGATTGGGTATGGAAATGGCTTTGATTTTGAATCTGTTATTGAAATTTCTGTTCATGAATTGAGCACAGTTTCTGTGCTTCAGATACGTGCTCACTGTAGGTCCCAGCAGTTTAAATGTACATGTAATGCTAGGCTTTATTTTTGAAGACTTATTTTTGAATTGGAAATCAAGTCCTTGCTGGCTGACTGAAAGCTGCTCTCATTTACATAAGTGTATAGCAGCTCCACTCAAGCCACTGGAGTTGTACCAGAGCTGCTGAGAAATACTAGCATCTTTAGAACAGTATAAACTTAATACGATAACTGCTTGATCTTATAAGTGAATTCAGCAAGCCAAAATCACCCTTCATCTAAAGCAGATAATTACATCAAGGTTAAGTTAATTGATTTATTTGATGTTTATATCCTGGAGCCTGCAAGGATCCTGACAGTACCTCTCTTCTTACTGCCTCGCTTGCTTCCTACGATGAAAGGCGATGTGACTGAAAGAAATGTGCAGGTTGCAAATGTGCCACCACCCACTTCTCTGTTATTTGTTGCTGTTTACATAGCAGCTCAAGTTTTTGTGACACATCAGGCGAGTAAAGCGTCAGATTGCTGTATGACAGGATAGGAAGCCTGGTTGTCCACCACCTGGCTTAGGCATTGCTGCTTGCACAAAATGAAGGTAATGTGTGTGTAACCTGATGGCAAACTTAAAATTCTTCATTGACCTACTCTTCATTGGATTTGTTCATGAAGGTACACCTTTTATACAGGTATGTGCTATACCAGCTGTACTCCTGGAACAGGGATAAGACATGATGAAAGTTTGCTGTTGTGACAGCAAACAGGCAGGAAGAATAGCTTGCAATTGTAGAGTTCTTTTCAGAAGTGACATTTAGAAAGGCAAAATGTAGATGAGAGAGAAGTGAAAATTTGCAAGGAAGATCATCTTCTTTCACATACCCCTCCTGTTGTTTTTTATTTTCATATGTGTTTCCTCTTTTACCAGCATCATATTTTTTACTTGAATCTCTGATTGTTTTAAAAGTGGTTTAAGGTCACCCATACAGAAGTATGGGTCATCAATTTATTGCTGCTAGGTGCACCATACAAAACCTCAAGTCCCTTTAACTTTGTTCCAGCCTTCAGCATGAAACATATTTGTTTTACCTATCTTCATGTCATTATGAACACTGGTTGAATATCAGGTTGAATATTCTGGTAACCACGTTCATCCTCTAGACACTTCTGACAGTAAAGCATCTGTGTAAAAGACACAGAAGGAGAGGGAAAGAGAGAAAGAGAGGAGACACATCTTTGATCTATCCCAACAGTGAGGAACATGTCAGTTGAGACTTAGACCTTATTAAACCCCTGCATCTATCAATCAAAAATGCTGATTCTGAGTAATCAGGATTCACTAGCTTCATTTGATAAAGAACTGTTTGTTCAAACACAGAGTAAGGTGGAAGAAGTCATAAAAGTCAATCTGTTCATTGACTTTCTTGCTTCTGGTAGATGATATGGCAATTTTCATTGAAAATTTAATTGTAGAAAGTCATGTGAATGTGGCTAAACACAACCTGGGAAGTTGCTCTAAAAAGAATATATCTTGGGAGAAGAGTAAAATATCCTAAAATCTAGCAGTTGCTATGGAAATGCTTAAATTAAATGTAAAGCATGCATAAATTTTCAATATACCCAGCACTCTGGGAATCGAGGACATATGTTGGGGAAAAAGCATGAACACTAAGCAGAGGATAAGACATGGGATTTCTTTCTATGGATCTTACTATGGAATATTCCACTGGCATTTCTATATTTCATTCTGAGTGCAGACCAAAGCCTACATTTGAAGACTATTTATTTCTATGGAAACTTTAGGACAAGCCAGAAACTTGGGACCGAGCTAATTATGCTACCAACTATCCAATCTTCACTTGCAGCACTACACCTTAGCCAGTTTTGGGCATATAAGCTGAATATGGAGTCACTTCTGGAAAGGCTGTGCATACCACCACAGAAGATCATGGTGTGTGGTTGACCCTAGATGACCCTGCGTGGAGCAGAAGGGACAAGATGGCTTCCAGGGATGCCTTTTCCCCTCAGCTCTTCCATGGTTTTCTGAAGTTAGAATATGTGAATAGCCTGATATTGTGTTGTCCTTCCAACAAGTCTGTCCACTGAGCTACAGAAGTTCTTCAGAAAATGTAGATGTAAAGCAAAAAAAAGACAGGAAAGGACAGTGGGCTAAATTCCACTCTCTTACCCCCATTCTCTGTGCACTGTGGGTTTGATATAGACTGAGGATTTGAAAGTACGCAGTTTGCATGAGACTCCAAAAACTGCCACTTCCTTCACAAGACACTCTTTTGGCCATAAGAAGGAATCCTTGGGAGTCATGCTTTTTTCAACCTGCTGGCTGTGTAAGCTCTATGCACTAAGGAGAAGATAGCACACTGTGGCTTCTCTCCTGATCATCTTCAGTAAGTCCTGGACTTACTGCACATGCACAAGCGTACCTGCACATGCTACAGTATCACAGATGATTGGTCAGGTGCAACGCCTCTAAAGAACTACCAAGAATGACTAGTGTTCTGTGTTATGGTACATAGGAGCTACCCGCACAAATCAGGCTTACCATACAATACACTGTGCTGTCAGTATTTGACATAAGTTGAAAAACACAGATCTAGAGTGAGAGTATAGCTAAAAAAACCCTCCAGGTTTCTGTCTGTGGTGGTGCTGTCGTGGTGGATGTCTAATCAGCCTGAAGACTGCAATTTACGGCATCACTCTGAATCTCTATGTACTTGAAAGACAGCTTTTGTAAGGTGGTTTGGTTTTCTGTTTTGATCTCCTTGTTAAATTATAGTTCATCATTCTAATGTAGATTAAAAGAGAAACTCTGAATCTTCAACTTGCAGCTACCTAAATGTCAGTTTCCTCTTAAAAAAAAAAAATTGTATCAGAGAAATGTCATATGAAACTCCATACACACATACAAACGTGTACATTTGATAATGCAAGTTATTCAATTTAATCTAAATCTAAATTTATAGTATGAAGTTGCTTCCCTGAAGGAACTTGCTGTCTGATTTGCGATTGCACTTCTGGAATAGTCCTCTGAGATGAAGACAAGAACTGGTGTCCTTTTCACGGAAACAAAATGAGAAAGTGTGTTCCAAAAGTGTACATAATGTGCTTCATCTACTGATGGGTGTTCAGGTCATAGGACTCTGTTTGACTAGACGTGCTTAGCCCAGCACGTGATACGGATTCAAAGTAACTGCAGTTGTAGGAACCCTGTCAAGCTTGAAAACCACAAAAAATCACAGGCATAATCCTGACTCCACTAAAGTGGAAAGTAAGATTCCCATTTGCTTTGAGGAAGGCACATCATACCTAGAGTAGGCACTGTACCTGCCTTGTCAGCTGGGTCACAAGAATGATAATCGATTTTTAGAAATGGCTACTGGATCCTGTCATAATATACTCTGAATTGCACTCGTCTGCAGAGCTAGAAAAACGTACCCTTTTGCAGCCTTTAGTAAAGACACATTACCCCTGCTGGGCAGTCACATTAATAGATAGCTTTAATAACATCATAGCTTGTTTATTTGCCACTGTCTGTGTGCACAAAACAAATTCCTCTGCTAACAGCCTGCACCTGCTTGTCTTTTACAGCCATTTTAAACACCATTTTGTACATAAGTGTGTTCAGCATTAGGTAGTAATTGGCATGATAATGATAAAAAAAAATTATATACAGTCAAGTCCTTCGTCTGTGTATATAGTATTTCTATTGTTATTGTTTCATTTAGATAATTCTGGAATGGTAAGATTTGAAGATAGCCTTTTACAGGTGCAGATAACCCCACATCCTGTTCCGGGAGATGCCAGAAAAGATACTGTTATGTCCATATAGGCAGGTATTTGATCAGGGAATTTCAGGTATATATTTATATTAATTCTCCACCAAGTAAAATATTCTGGCAAAAAAAGTTCGGAAGCAAAAAATGGTACCTGGTGGGTTTGATTTCAGTCTGTAAGGTACATGCTGTGTCTTTGTAACCCATGGCATGGGCAAATGATTTTAACCATAGAGTTAAAAATTACTTGATTCTATTGAGGCTCTTTTGGCAAACATAGAACCTATTAAAGACAGAACTGGGAGTAATATTTGTGAAAATATGTTTGGAATAGAAAATAAACTATAACATCTGCCTTATGAGATTATTACTTTATAATTAAAAAGTGTATATTTACACAGCTAATATGTTAGAGTATTGGAGGAAGCTGTTATGGCTTGTCACAAGAGGCACGGCTCCTCAGGTTTGATCTGATTCACTAGTGAACAATGCATAGCTCAGTTTTTAGATTCATGGTTGTTTGATTCAATTCAAATCACATATTGTGACTATTATACTTGGCACAGTACTTGAAAGCAGCATATTTAAATATACTACATTGAAAATTAAAACCTTTTATTTAATCATAATTATCAGCTATAGTAATCTAGATACCACAGACTTTATTTCTTTGGGGTGGGAAAAAGGAATTTACAGAACAATGAGAAGTTAATATGCCTCCATAAAAATTTAAATGCATAGGGCCAGATCGTGACAGTTCGCTCATACAGCACTGAGGTACTATTTAACATGCAAATTAGATCATGTGGGCTATTGGCTTTTGAAGCATTAGATTCAGATATCCATTAATTTTTGCTGATACTTTATTCCACGTGTTGCCCTAATTACTACAAAGAGAATTATTTGTGGATTATGGTACTATTTAATTGAGGAAGGCTATCATAAACTGTCTGTAAGGACTGGATTCATGTAACAACTCTGATAAAAAAGTCCAGGTGAAAACATGAAAACCCTAATATTCTGAAATTTAAGGTAAGAATTTGTGGGGTTTTGTTTCTCTGAAGATGATAGCATGAGTACTTTGAAACAACTTCACTATCATAGTGCTTTTAAAATTTTTCATGAACAATAGATGTTCTAATCCCTAAACTGTGTATTAACAAAGCACACCTCTTATTCACCCTATGTAATATGTAAATCTTGGAGTTTTGACAGGTTATCTAAATTTTTACATTTGTTCATCCCATTGATGATATTCTAGCACTGCTCAGTGGTGGATACACTTGTTCATTCATAAACAAGTGTATGAATAACTATCATCTGTCTTTGCCTGTCCATTCTTCTCTGGAAGGGAACATTGGATTGGTATTTTTCAAGCTAATAGACACTGTTTTTAAGTCAAAATCAAAACAATGCACTTGTATTTCACCTTGATAGTAGTTCCTGTTTCTAAAATAATCATGTAGTTTTTGACTCATGTAGCCTTCAACTACCTAATAGGAAAGCAATTTTCTCCTAACCAATAATTCCCATGGTTTATTTTGTTGCATTGAATGCCTGATTTATTCATCAAGTAATATCAAGGTGATAGTGGGAACTTTGATGCCATGGAAATACTTATACAAAAACATTTCAAAAAGAAAAATCACTTTTATAAAAGTTCATTAAAAGATAAAATTATTTTTTCAATATTGGTTAGGTTACAGAAAGAATAATTTTCTACTTTTTTGTTTACATTTATTAACTGGGGGAGTCAGCTCATACCCCCACTAGTTGTCGTAGACAGAGGCAGAAGAAGATGCTATTTAGGGACAGCATGTGAACCTGGCCACTTTCTGCTTTAGCTTCCTCCACCCTTTCTTGTTTTGGCAGGCAAAAGGGAATATTTTCATCACCACTTTATTTCTTCCCTGCCATCTTCTTGAACCCAAATGGTCTGATGTTTCAGTCTTAAGTTTTCAGTATTTTCCTTGTTTCATCAGATCTCAGCATTTCACCCAAGGTTTATTTCTATCCTTGATGTATTTGTGAGACCCTTACTTCATCTTCTGATTAATTTACTAGAAGTCTGCTCTCCTGTATAGAGAATCAAGTGAACAAGAAAAATCACCACTGACACTTTTTCAACCCTCAGATGAGTTGTGAACGCAAGCTTAAGCTTCAGTATCTCATTGGTAGGGAAAGTTTCTTCCAGCAGAGTAGCTAAGATGTCTGGCCTTGCCGGGTTGGATCATTTGGCTGTTGATGTAGCTGCTTCAGAGATCTTCACTGTGCGTTTACTTTGGGGAACATCAATTAAGAACTCTGTAGCAGAACATTCTGAATTTTCCTTAGCTTCTCAAAGCACATCAGCAAAATTGAGATGTCCTGGGGCCATACCACTGCTGCTTAGTCTTAACCAGCTCTGTAGGCTGGTCCTGCTCCAAGGAAGTCTTCTAGCACTCTACCATGCAGTCCAGTGCAAAGTACCAGAAAGCTGCAACTCCTGCCTCTCCTAAAGTCTTGTCACACTGCTACCTTAAAGGGGATATGGTCACAGTGCAATAATTGCTCAGGTAGCTCAAACAGAAGAGGCTTGTCCTGAAATGTGTGGCAGGCTAGTGGCTGTAGGTGGGTACCAGGAGGGAGGTGAATGCCAAATCAGACAAACTTAGCTGACATCAGCCATCGCCGTTCAGAAATGCGCTGGTTTTCCAGCCCTCATGCTGATACTGCTGTGTCCCTGTGCTTACCTCATCCTCAGGCTGTCTTTCAGTAAGCAGAGAAAAATGGTATGAAGAACAAAGGCTTCCACTTACTGTTTCTTTTCAATGTCTTGATCTCAGGAATCAAAACCTGGGTGTAAATATAAGCTGTCAGGGGCTGTGCTGAGAGAGAGTTTTTGAGGGCTTTCATGGTAGCTGTGGAAGTGCTCTGGAAGAATTATACATGCTCACCCCCTAAAATAAAATTGTGTAATAGGCATTCCTAAGAAAATAACAGAAGGAATGATGAAATCTGTAAGTACACCCTATTGAAAAAAAAGGATGAATAGATTCAGAGGATGGTGGAAGCACTTTACCTCAGAAATAATCACCTCAATGAATTCTTCAAGGCCAGTGAAGATTAGAAGCTTTGCTGCTGGTACTGGATTCTTAAACAGTTGTTTTCTACTGAAACTTAACACATTTGTATTGGGAAGATGCTTGTAGGTAAGATCATCTGTATCTACCAAAGCAACTGAAAAGTTCACGTGACAAGAGAAAAAAATGTATGGCTATAGATACACACTGTGTATTTAGTTATAGAAAAAAAAATGAATATACATCAGAGAATGGTTGTATATCAATGCTTCCTATAATTCTTTAGGTTGAAAATAAGCATTTTGTCTGGTCCAGACCTTTTATACAAGAATTCACTGAAACATAATCTTATACATAAGAAAATGTACTACTTTTGTCAAGAAGATGTAGGATTGCAAGGTAGAGTAGGTTCAGAGTTCTCCTTGTATTACATATATATCAAACATATGCTTCATAAGCCAAGAAAAACCCCACCCAACTATATGATATGGAGCTTAACAATGTAAAAAACTATTCTATGGAAATATAAAATCGATTTTAAGGTGGCTAGGTTTTGTTTCACTTTGGATTGCTTTCTTTATCAACTGAAAATTCTTGTCATATACCAGAGCAAAGGACCTGCAACATTTAAAGTGTGTGGTAGACTTGTGTTAAATGAAATCTGGCCTGACAGATGCTGAAAGAAGATAAATTATTTAAGAAAAATGTTGCATAAAAGTTTTACTGATCTGAGAGAAAGAAAAAATTCCCATGACTGCCTCTGAATAACGTCAGTAGAAGTGGCAACACTGAAATAGCTATTTGTAGAAGAAAGACGTAATGGAAAAATCAAAAATCTTTTTAACTGCTATTCTTTTTGTGTTTTGGAGACATGTAACTTCCAAGGTAGATTAATGCAACAATTACTGATTCTTACTCATGTGAACTATTCATATGAAATCAGGAGAAATACTTGGTGAATAAGATTTCAAGATTATCTATTTTCTGTAGCTTTTAAACTATCTTAACATTTCTCTATTCATTTAGAATAGATAAGAGAGAAATTGAGACATTTCATGGCATTTCTAGTTTCATATACACACTTTGGTCTAACTTGACCTTAGGTGCTATGGTGGTATTAATCCTGGATATGGCTCCAGGTCAACCATGACCAACATAGTGTTCTTCATTCCACTCTTCAAAATTCAGGACACATGCTGATCCAATAGTGCAATGAAGTGCAACAGTACTTTTTAAAAAACGCTATGAGCTCAGTATTTAGCTTATCAAGGACTAGATTAAGAGTTTACTGAGCCAAAATCTGTAAATACTAGCATAGGAACAAAATTTTGTTACATAGTCTTTCAATACATTTGACAAAATAGTAAGAACTTAAGGGAACTTGATATTAAATTCATTTTAGAAATTAGGAGAAAAATAAGGGCCAATTTTTTGCAGTCAACAGAATTGACTCAGCAGGAGTTACATAGGTTCATTATCACTGAATGTTTTTTTCTGAAATAGTTGTTTTATTTCAAGATGGAGTTAATGCAAAGGAAATCTACATCCTGTGTTTTGCTGAAGATGAGACAACTATCAAGACAGTCTCATTGAACTGTAATGCCAATGTAACTGTGGAATCTGAAGCCTCATTTCAGATTCCTTCTTTAAGGCAGGAAAGACTTTGATTTAAGATTCCAAGAGTAATTTTAGATTCTTGAAGGCTACATCTTTCACAGTTGAAGCAGGATTCTACCAAAGATGAAAGCATACTTTGTGTACCTTTAATCACCTGTACTCACCTCCAGCCTGTAGGTTTTGCTGGCCTAATTATGCCAGCAAAAGTTGTAAAGTTGTGTGGTTAAATCATTGGTTTCATTCTGCTCTAATCCAGGATCAGTTATGCTATGAAGTGTGAATCTTCAGAAGTAATCTGTCAAGACCATGACTTTACAATCTGGTTGATGATGATACCCCTTAATTTAGGTATTGAGAAATTGTTCTCAAAAAACATTGAGTAGTCATAAGATTTATGTACTCGTAAGAAGGCGGCAGTCTCAGTGAGTTTCCCCATGCAGAATTATTCTGGTAGAAAAGTGCTAAAATGTTCTTGTTGACCTCTGTTGACTGAAGAAAATCTCAATTCAAAATGACCTTTCTTTTCAAAATGGAGTTAAGTTATATCAAATAAGGCCAACAGTCTTAAAAGGTAAAAAAAAGCAAATTAAGTCTTTTGAGGTAATAAAAATATTTCTGTCGACCAGACCTTTGCTTATTTATTCATCCATTCAGTTTTTGGATGATGGTATGTAGAAATGTTTATATCAGAGACATTCTAGTGTTGTAAAGTGGGAGAAAAAATGAAGTCTTCAAAATTTATATGAGACAAATGTTTTCATGTACTTCTGTGTATTAATATGAACTTTATATTTGACTGTCAACATGAAATTAGAAGCTGATTTTAGACAGCAGCTTCTGTGATGAAGAGGCTGAATCGCGTAATTCTAGAAAGACTTTGGAGATGTAGGTGCTTCTATTACAGCTATTGAGATGTAATTAGGAGAATATGCTTATTAAGCTAGTCTTAGCATTTATGAATTAGATTTGCTTACAAATTTTGAAAACAAAGGAAAGACATCCACTTAATGCAGTGTTGGGTTGATAGATCCTCACCTAACCATTTTAGACCATATAAAAGAAGAGTTGTGGAAAATAAAATATCCTTCCCTTTGAGAAGTAATCCTTTTTATTTGCTATAGCTCAGGAGCTAGTAATTTGTCAGTGCCTGCACAGGGGGACAGTGGTCTCCAGTAATAGCTGCCTCTGAAAATGTCAACCCTACTTCACACTTCTCTCTTCTCAATGCCTCCCAAATATGTTTTTACAGTCCTCTTAGAGAGTGTTTTTTCAATTTTTGTATCAAGAGAGTGTCCATTTGTTTTTTTTGTCACTGCAATGCAAGTAGGCATAGTTACAAACATTGCCAGAATTCATAAATTGAAGGATTTAGAGAACTAAACAGAAAATATAAGACAATTATAAAGGTGAGGTTGTTGGCCTCCTTGGCAGAAATAGCTGGGCACAGTTGGGGATCTGAGAGTTGTTCTTTTTGAGAGGAGCAGCCGATGATAGATTCTGTTAGCTATTGGGTGCAAATCTGTCTTATTCACGAGAAAAAATGTGAAATCCTATTTCTTTAAAGTGCCACAGAAAGAACAATAAATCATATCCTGACTTACAACATAAAGCCTACCCACTAGAAAATTAACTGCAGGAGAGCCTCTACCTTGGTTCCTGGTGGGGCCACCCTAACAGTTTGTCTCTGGATGTCCTCTGCATTTTTGCTTTACTGTTCTCCTTTATTCGTTTGCTGTACTCCCACATTAACACTGTCTGTTTGCAGTACCATAAGCAAGGAGGTATTGAATTGCTTCAGCCACCGAGAAGAGTGGCTGGTGTTGCCTCCAGTGTAGCAGGAAATCTAGTTAGGAAAAGAAAAAAGGCTAGAAGAAACTGCAAGTCCAGCTTGTCAAGCATGATGCTGGGCAGCTTCACAGGAAAGGAGGGGAAAAGGTCCTTCCTCAGTTTGTGAAGCTGATACCAAGAAGTGCACATTTCTGGAAGATTCTGTGCAGTGCAGGAGGGTCTAGGTAGTAATAAAGGTCTGCATTACTCTAGCTTGCTTTGCCTGGCCTTTTGTGAATAAATGCCTTTTACCTTCAAAGAAAAACTCATGTTGTACTGCTGAGAAAGCTTTATTAAGTCTTTGTAACATGTGTCCTGCTGCCTCCGTGCACATACGCAGAAATGTTTCATTATCCAGTCCCTAGGTATGTAATTGGGGCAACATTCTCTGAGTTAAAAATGTGATGTAAAATTTCTACTGAAGAGATTGCTGAGTGCAGAGTGGAGAGACTTAGTCACAGTTGTTTGAAGCACTTCATGATACAAGAGGATTTTGCCTTTTCCCTTTCATTGCTAGTCTGCATTTGTTTGTGGTGATCATGGGAGTTTCACTACTCAATCTATTTTGTATTTTATATTAATGCAAATAAATGAAACTGCTTGGATTAGGGGATGATAGTAATAAAAATACCAATATATCTCTGGGAACTGTTTGGCTCTCAACCAGTTTCATTTGAATAAAAATGAAGAGCTACACAACAAAACAAAAATCATTAGGTAAAGTGATGTTATAAATAATGCTGCTGAGAGATTTTTTTTACAAGTACTGTATGGACACATTCACAAAACAAGAGCTTATAAATAGCTCTTCTAGCATTTTGTCATCTTTCAACCATGCGAACTTACAGTATGCATGCTTATTGCTTTATGAAATCATTTGTGCAAGAGACAGAGGGGGAGCTAGAAAGTAGGTTTGTTTTAAGGATATTACAGTGTGACTATCACTGTATTAGCAGACCTTATTGTTTTGGGGTAGTAGGAAATACAGAGGTTATCTCTAATATGCTTGCTTTTTTTTTCTGCATTTCTTTCTTTGCTCTCACCTACTTGTAAAGTTAGTCCTGGATTCTATAACTCCAGCGAATTAGGCATTATAAAATAACTATGCTAATATCCTCGAAGCCCCAAAATGTACTTAGTACTTTTTCCCTTGGCTTATATGGTACACTTTTTTTTTGTTTTAGAAAACAAAATGAAAAAAAAAAACCCAGCCTGTCCATATAAAAAATAGAGATATACATGTTGGTATTCTAGCAAATATCATATACGTATATATACATATCATGTGATGATTTCTAGCTAGCCAGCCATTACAGAATTACTATCCCATGTGTGTGCTGTGCTAAAATATCACTTGGAATGAAGATTTTTTTTTTAGGAGTTGCAATGTAAACAGGATTTCTTCTGAACTGTTGGAAGAGTTTAATTTGTGAAGTTTTTGTGAAGCCGGATTATGCTTAAATCCAGTCCGTTGACTAAGGCGGGGTGGGAAGATGAATTTCAGTATAACAGTAAAATGAGCAAAGGAGAAAATAACCTGTAACCTCCCTGGATAACCTAAAGTTATCCTTTATTTCACGTCAAAGGGGCAGGGGCTGTTCAGATCTACATGAGAAACCTTGCATCATGAAATGCTCAATACCGCAGCTCTGTGCAGATACTCCTCTGGAGGACTGCACCAAGCCACTGCTGTTGTGGGTTTGGGAAGAAAGAGCATACTGGGCCCAAGGCTGGCTGCTGTCCCACACAGTTCCCACCTGAGCCTAAGCAGTGGGGTTATAGGTTGAAATAATACATCTATGGTGCATCACTGCAATACCCATCACCACAGTGGAACCACTGGAAACTTCAAGAGCAACCCTTAGCTTCATTTATTAATGTATTTGAAGCAGCTGACATCGTTTCTGTTACAAACTAAGGTGAACTTAAGGCTTCATAAAATTCTCACAAAACACAGCCATTTTTGTTTGTTTGTTTTGCATCAATTTGAAAAGCTGGTAACTTATTTTTAATCTGTATAACTAATATAAATAAATACTGTTTTAAAAGTTAGTCACAATCTAAAAATCACACAGTACTCTGCAGGAGGACATTGTAAAGAATTACAAAACTGATGTTAAATGTGATTTCAAGGTATTAAATTCACTGAAATTGATCCTTTTCCAAACAGAAAAAGATTCCAATAGAGGAAGTTTTCTTCAACATTTTTTCCAGTAAATTTTTAACTAGAATTAGAGTTTTAGCAATGCCTAATTCTAATTTCTAATTAGTAATTTACTGCACAGAACTGATTATATCTTTGGAGCAATAAAAACTGGAGTGAGAATTTTTATGTTGACAATAGTTATCAGAAAGAAAGATGTTTTCTTATTCAAAGAAGTAAAGCACAATAGTCTGAATTCCTCTCGGATTTCCTGGGCAATTTGCTTAACCATATGACACCTCCTCATCTACAGAAATGAGATAACAGCTCCCTTTCCAGTAGTGCCATGAGACTCGATGATCTGAAAGGTGTTTTCCAAGTGAAACGATTCTGTGATTTTTCTGGTGCAGAGTAAGTAAATCCACAGATTAGGGGCTGAAGCAATTGTAACTATTTCATGAAATACAATTTTGTTTTCCACCTCAGATTATGGAAAAAAAATATAATCAGAAAAGTAACATTCCCAAACTTTTTGATCCTTATAAACAAGTCTTTCTGTTCAATTTGGGACTGATATAACATGCTATCCTGCTTCAATTATATATTTGTAGTCATCAACTGTAAATGATTTTACAAATATAAACTACATTACTTAAACAATTTGAAAAAAACCCAAACCACAAAACCAAATCTAAATTCAAGTCTAAAATCTTTTTCTCCTTGGGGCCTGCTTCAAGAGAGAGCATCAAGTATGCACACTGGATGCACTGGACAGTGTGGTTGCTCAAAATCTCAACCTTGCATTCTCCTGATGTCAGATTTATATTTCTCATTTTCATGGAGTGGCAGATGTAAGGATAGCTATTCAGTTGAAAGCCTGCTTTTAGTAACAGAATCGTGCATTTCTGTACTGGAAAACAGCCCTGGCTATATGAAATAGTACTGTGCTCACCTATTAAAAGATGATTTTCTGTTCCATGACTCTGAATCAAAGAAAAATACATAAAGAAAAAGTCTTCAAATCAATCACTGTCCTGGATCATTAGACTATTACAAAAATGACCCCACTTCTCAATTGCTCTTGAAGAGAAATGAAATTGGTCACTGGGCTTCAAGAAGCCAGTAACATTTTTTTTGCTCAGCTGAGCTACTGTACAATGTGGTTCATAATGGATCTGAACCCAAGCTCAGATATGAACAAAGACAAGTTTTTACTCTAGGTTGCCTAGCATAGTTTAATTGGAAGATATTCCATGTGAGCTACTCCTGCTTAGTATTGCATTTTCTATTTTGTATTCATGGAAGGTGTGAATACACCATGTAAAAAATATATACCACAAAAGGGATCCATTTCCTGGTAAATCTCTTTTTCATATCACAGTTGTTTTTCTCTAAAATACCATCAAATTATTAAGGAAGTGAAAAGTAGACAGGCTCTGATCCTTCTCTTTCTCCTTTCACCAGTAATTGAGAGCCTAGCCACAACACACTGTGTGTGAAAACTCTTTAAATCCTTTTGTGGAACCCCTTTCCATACGGATATGCAGTTTAGCACAGAGGCAGGCCTGTTGCAATATGCAAGTAAATTTAATTTCTTATGGAATTTACAGTATAAACTAACTATAATTATCGGGGGGGGGAGGGGGAATGAATTAAAAAAGAAGTAAGGATGATCTTCTAATTTAGCAAAGTCTGGGTTTTCAGATAAGGAATCACATTTGAGCTCCATATGACTGTTAAATGTGCCAAATTAAAAATGCCAGAGATGTCTAATTCATGCTGCAGACTAGTGATAGGATACAGTCAGTACGCCAGTTAGATGGAAGCCATTTAAAGGCAAGGTAAAACAGACAGTGGGATGGTATATGAAGACCATTTTAACAGTGTGACAGAAGAGTACGATCCTATATTTTCCTATCATATGGGAACCAAACAGTTTAAAATAAACGTAGTAAACAGAAGCTGCAACTATTTACCTTATGTTTCATATCCATCCTTGGAAAAGACTGAGGCCTAGGGTTCTGATTTTCTCACTGATGAAACTGAAGCTGCAGAAGTGACAAAATATCATTCTGGAAATGTGCTGTAAAGTTTCTTAGAAAGCCTGCTGAGGTTGTCCACCTGTGAGCTGTGTTACACAGCAGTACCACAACTCTGTAAGTAAGGATCATCTACTGTACCAGCAATGGGACTTGAAAGGTGACCACACAGAAATGGTACTATGGGAAGGTCAAGGACTTTTGGATACTGTGCAGTGTTCTTCACAGACATTTGCTGGATGAAATGCCTTGTGGAAAACAGACACTTCGTCCTTTTAAGACCTATGTGGAACTACAGAGATGAAATAGCAATAAAGACACACTCCCAGGGTCTTTTCCAAAGGGATTTTGGCTAGTGTAATAGCCACTAAGAAATTTTAGTTATAGATGAAAAGAAGATATAAGAGCTTTCTTTATATGGATCAAGTAACATCAAATAACCAGAAGGCACAGGTGTCTCATGGTCTCTTGCCCTATCTTTCCACACATTAGCCCGAGACAAGGAAAGCTGACCATTACACTGCATACGTGGAACCAGATCCTTAAGGGAATTGGAGGTAATTGTTCAACAAAAACAATACCTACCCTTGAAGCACTGCCTTTCTACTTCCCGAACATGGGTCACTCTGGAAAACAGCCTAATTCATGCTTGTAGTTTGGGATATTAATCCATAGATATGTGAAGGCAACAAGTCTCATTGCTGGTCAGTTATTTTGAGGAGTTTTAGGAAGGCAGGAGACACTTGTCAGTCTCTGTCATTGCCCTTGCCAGGGTTCCTCCTGCAAATATCATCATGGTTCAGATGTTTTTAAGCTTCACTTCTCCCTCTGGCAGTACCCACCTAAGGCATTGCTCACCTATTACAATGAGGATCTGCCATCACACCAGCAGACGGAAGAGCAAAGAAAATGAAAAGGCAACAAAACTGCAGAATTGGCTAAGAATAATTTGAATGTGCATGGAGAGAGGATATAAACATTCTGTAGGTAATCTGTTTACTGGTTTGGGTTGCTTTCTAGACCTAGCAGATCTCATGTAAAACTGGTGATGATACACAACTCTTGTATAAAGTGAACAGATTAAACTGTTTATGTTTAACTGCTGAAAACACTCCAGAAATTGATGTCAATGTCAGAAACCTTATTAGGTTTCAGAAGAGGTAAGAAAGCTTCAGCCTAATCACAAGATAGGAGGTCTTCAGGCTTTTGAGAATGACATCTGAAGGGCATTTAGATTGTTTTCTATAAAAGGAAAGGGCAGATTTCCAGTACATATATAATCACTGGTAGCATTTATGTTGTCATCCTCTCTAAAGCAGTAACAAAGTGCATAAATGGTGGATGATTAGAGAGGTCAGTGAAGTGCTCTATTCAGCTGTAATTGTAGAGTTTTTAAAAATTCTTTTGACATCAGAAAATATCATATGTTTTTTTAACCTAGCTTTTTGCTATGATTAGTTAATTCATGCAAAATCAGTGAAGAAACAGAATGGCAAATTAAAAGCAGTAAAACAGGAATGTCATTTTGCAGTAGCAATAAGTAATCAGCAAAATCAGTTCACTATAAAATTACTGCTACCTGCCGATGCTTAACTCCACACGCACAAGACCTCAGCAAATTTTTGCTTAGAATACTACCACCTTGGAGATCTGCAAAGTGCTTTGAGAGAAGTGCTGCAGTCTATATTCTCTCCTTTCCTGCTTCCCCTACAGCACTTCACAAGATTTTCTTATCTCACATAGAATATCTGAATACATTGTTTTACTTAATTAACATAATTAAAAAACCTACAATTTCCTTATAAAATCTGTCAATCTTCCTACTAAGAAAATGATGCAACCTCTTTCTCTCTAATAGCATTTGAAAACAAGTAATGTTTTCTATTTCATCATTTTTCTGCTCTATTCTCTCAGTTTTGAGTAATGAATGGACATGTGCTTTTCAAATTTGAAGCACATTTGCATTAGAGAGTAACAACATAGTGAAAATAAAAATATAATCTGCAACTGACCAAACAGGAAATCTCATTTCAGTAATATTCTTTGAAATAAGGAATAATTTTAACTACTCCTAGTTCATTAAAAGTGGTAGAATCCTTCAGTCTAAGTGTGAGTGGAGGTTTCAGTCCAGGGATAAGGGACAAGAACTACATGACATTGTCCATCATACTAAGATGGCAGAAAGGGCATAGAGCTGGGGAAATGAAGAGACAGTCCTGTGCTGACTCCTCAGTGTGAAAGAAAAAAAAAATGCAAACCTCTTCTGTTGACCACAAGCTTACATTTTCTGTAACTTCCACGATTCTAGACCATGAGAGATGCTGTAGTTGCCACACTGTAACTGAAAGGTGGAAAACCAAAATCTTTATTGGAAGTTCAGGGGTAGTTTAGATTTTCTGAAAATTGTCTTTGTAGTACAGTCCCATTCACACAGCAGTTCCACGTTCAAAGCTATATTTGAATGATTTGTCGTGAATTTTACTTCATACTAGTCAAAAATGATGTTGAACGTAGAGGGTTGTAACTTTATTTTGACATGAAAGATTACTTTCCCTTCGGTGTACCTAAATTTTATCTTTGGGCTTTTGTCATTGAAGAGGGAAAATGGGGTTGTTCAACTCATCCCCAAACATTCACAGTATCTTAAATGTGATGCCACTTAAATGTTTGCAGTCATTTCGATTCTTCAGCTAATGGTTGTTTTCTTGCCATCAGCAACCATTAAGGTGGAGTCATAAGTTCTCTGGGAGAGTTAAAATTGCCTTCTTGGGTTTTATGATATTTTATTTTAGGACATCTTTTTTCAAAGATCCTTTTTCACCTGTTCGGAGCTTCTATAGAAGTCCAGGATAGGGAAAGGTTTAAAATGTTAGTGTGTTGCCTACTGCAGGATTTGCAAAGGAAATTGTGAATCCTTTGACTGTGCAAGTGCATAGCACAAGGTTATTTGGTTTCTCCCCTAACCCTTCCTGTATCTACCTCCTTATTTGTTACGTTCCTTTTTTACAGTGTATGAGGTCAGGGGTAATGCCTCACATACAAAAAGACTGATGGAAGAAACTGAGCTGTGAATTAATGCGTGACCACTGAAATACAGAGCAAAATTCATACCAGCATCCAGAGGCAGCAAAAATAAGCTTTGGGAAACTATTCAGATCTCTCTGAAGTCCTTCCACATACAATTCTAGCTTTCAGTTAGTGAAAATGTTATTTTTTCTTAGCTCATATAATAGTAATAATACTTCTGCATGAGACATTTTACATGTCATTCGTCTCAAAGGGAGAACCACGTACAGAAAGTTATGTCTGAGCTGATCTTAGGTTAGCTGATGTTCAGATTCAGTCTTTCAAAGTAGAAAAGAAAAATAGCTTTCAGCATATCTCCTTTTCAAAATAAATGAAAAACTACAAAGCTTCCAACAGTATTAAATTTTGCATAGACCTTCACTTGCTCTAAAGGATGATTTTTCCAGATTTTTGATGATTTATACTCTCGTGTAAGCTACTACTCTATTCTCCATAGTAAATGGTCTTTGATTTAGCTCATGGTTATCAGTGAAAAGACACCTGAAACACAGCAGCATTTCATACATTGTTTATCAGCTATATGCTAGTGACACAGGAACTGCAGATGACAGGAAGGATGACTTTAACTACATTTATTTTCATGCCTGTGCATTCAAGCTGTTTGCCTTGAGAAAAACAGTAGATGTCCTAAAGCTGATAAATGAGACTGACACGGTTGAAGACGGTGAATTCAGACAGTCTCTTTCTGGTTTGCTGTAGAGGTGACCTCACCTTGTGGCAGCTATCATGCAGTTGTTTCCTCACATCTTTGCTTTTCACTATATTCCTTTGCAGGTTCATGGGTCTGCAGTCATCACAATTTACTTTAAAGCTGTCCACTCTATAGTCTACACATCCTCAATCTACTGAGAATAGATTTAAATACCTCTGAGGTGTGAATACAAATGAAATCTGAAATCCAAATATTTCACCTTTTCTATTTGCAGCCAGACCCTGCGGGCAGAGATATCTCCATACGACCAATCTTGGAGCACTGCGAAAACACTCACATGACAATTTGGCTTGGGATCGTCTATGCTTACAAAGGGCTGCTGATGGTAAGCCTGTCTTGTTCTGCACGACGCTGACTTCAAGCTGCTATTTACTGATAGGCATAAACTGGTGGCTGGGAGGGAGTTTAAAGATTCCTTAAATACATCTTTTAATAGTGGATCTGTTCTAAAGTTTGTTAGGTGGTAATATATGGTATATGCACACATAACAGTTCAGAGAAGGGCAACCAAGATGGTGAAGGGTCTGGAGAACAAGGCCTATGAGGAGAGGCTGAGGTAGCTGGGATTGTTTAGTTTGGAGAAGAGAAGGCTGAGGGGAGACCTTCTCACTCTCTACAGCTGCCTGAAAAGAGGTTGTAGTGAGGTGGGGTGTGGCCTCTTCTCTCCAGTAAATAATGACTGGACTAGAGGAAATGGCCTGAAGTTGCACCAGGGGAGGTTTAGACTGCATATTTGGAAGAATTTCTTTACTGAAAGAGTAGTCAGGTGCTGCAACAGGCTGCCCAGAGAGGTGGTGGAGTCCTCATCCCTGGAGGTATTAAGAAACCATGTAGATGAGGGACTTCAGGACATGCTCTAGTGGGATGGGGAGGTGGCTTTTTTGTATATTTTGGACTTGGTTTGTTTGTTGGTTTTGTTTTGTTTTTTGTTGACGGTTGGACACAGTGATCTTAGAGGTCTTTTCTGACTGTGAAAATTCTGTGATTCTGTAAAATAAATAAGACATTAATAGAACTTAAACTGAATACTATAGCTAGACTGCAAACCAAGAAATTCAATAACAAAATGATGGGTCTGTCAATGAGACAACTTTGTAAATAAAGAAGCCCGATCATCTAAATTCCTTTAGGACCTCCAAAAAGATGGGACTAGGTTATTCTGCATGTTTGCCTCTGAGTTGCAAATGTCCTTCAGGAATTGTCATGGGATTAATTTGGAGCCTGAATCAAAATAACCATTTTGTGTCTGAGTCCCATATCCACAAAAAGATTTAGTTACTAAAATGCACCTCATGAACCAGGAATATTGAACTTTGACAGTTTCAAACAACAACAAAAAAAACCAACTGTAAAGGTGACTCTTAGTGATTAAAAGCTCCTAAGCCTGAGGGTTTTAAAAACATCTGATTTTGACAGCACTGACCAGCTGAACACCTGTCTTGAAAAGAGCCACATCTGGAACCTAAACCTAGATAAACATTAGTTTACTCGGCCTGAAGGGTTCAGTCTGTTCATTAGGACACCCGTGAAAGACTAGGTCCACTGCTTCCACGTGGCATCGTTGGTGCTGCTGCCCTGGGGGAAGTGGATGAGAGGGAGCTGGTGGTGCCTGGGGTATTCATCTTCCCTCTCCACAGCGAATGACTGCTCTGCTGGGCTGCAGAGTCCTGCTGCTTTTCACAGTCTTTTTGCAGGCTGAATGATCTTTAAATACACAATACAAAGTTCAACAGGAAGGGATGAGAGCATTATTTTATTAATTCTAAACACTCTCTAGGTTTGTGGTCAGACTGGTCTGCTGGGAGTGCCTTCAGGCACCGTGTGTCTCCATTTCCCAGGCAGAGCTCTGATACCAAGGCTACTAGCCAAAAGGAAGACTTCCCACCTTGCAATTGAAAAAGGAAAATAAAAACAAAACCAGCCTCAGGTTTAGATGCCAGAAAATGTCCAAGCAGGCTGTAAAATCAAGAGCTAGGACATATTTGATCCCTGCAAAGGGGTCAGGAATTAGGAAAGATTCCATATCTCAACATGCCTTACTAGGCAGCTCTGAGTGGCTCTGGATTCGCAGTAACCTCAGCAGGTAGCACAGCATCAAGGGTTTTGTGTTTGGAGGGCAAGAACACTAGGAGTTAGGAGCTCTGATATTGACCAGCATTGGTGCCACAATTTGACAGTAAGAGATCCATCATCAGAAAACATCATGCTTTATGCAAAAACACAGCACACCACCCAAAACTGTACCAGTACATTTTATGTGGAGCTTGTTTGCACACCACTGAACAAAAAAAAAAGTCACAAGGGCTCCTTCAGGCTGTCAAAGCATCTGTAGGGCCCATCTGCAAGGCCCCAAGTGGAACTGGGAGCTTCTGAAATTCCTACTTGTATTTCTTTGTTTGATTCTTCCTGCTCTGCATAGTGCCAAATTCTGATGGTGTCTCTTTTTAAAGCCAAATCTCCCAAAGAGATTCAGATAAAGTGGAAAGCATTGCTTTAGTACCCAGCTGCTGACATGGTATTTAACTTTATTGCAGCATTTACATTCTGTGTGGTGATGTGGGTTCGTATTCATTAGATTATTTATCTTCAGGGATGAAGTCTTAACTTTTCATCCCTTTTCTAGTGTATTATTTTATACTGATTTGACATATCTGTCAATAAATTCCTGCTCTTCACTTTGGAGAGTATTTTTCACTTTGCATATTTAATTTCACAAGATTTCTGGTAGATACTTTGTTAAAAGGAGCAACATTCTCCATACTTCTGTTACTTTGCAATCCCCTTTTGTAGAAATTTTGAACAGCTCATTCTGTGTTTTTCCAGGTAGAATTTGCCAGTGTTCCTTATAGAAGCGTTTAAGACATTTTTCTTTGTGGTTCTGTTTGAAAAGTAAGCAAATAAAAACATTTGGTTCACTTAGAGCAGTGTAAATGAATAAATCAAATTAAAATTTCTTTAAAGATACTGAAGGATTCAAGCAAATGTTGGGTTGGTGGCTTGTTTGGGTTTTTTTTCCAAAAGTAACTTCAATGATGTTTTCAGTTAATAATTAAAGAGGGAAAATAACGTTATATATTTTTAAAGTACATTCTCAGGTAATTTTCTTTGAAGTTTCTTTCAAGTTTGAGTCATACTGGATAGAAATCAAATTGCATTGGTTCTCACTAGCACTTTGCCCTAGACTGGGTTGTTGGCATGTATGTTGGACTGTTTTCTACAAGATATATGACTCAGTTTGTTTAAGTTTGCAAATGCCATTTGGTATTACTCACTATACTTATTTCAGACACGCAGTGTTTCATAACCACGAATGAAATATACAATTTTATTACTCCAGTGCCCTTTTATCACACAAATCGCTACATACGAAAAAGGAAGATACTCTTGTGAGTCAAATAATTGCTATGGTGAGTTACATGGGGACAACAGGATTGATACATTTTATCTCATCACCAAAGATGTTTCTGTACTACACACGTATTTGGCCTTCCAAACAAAACCCAGACATTTCATGTTACTATAGGATTTTATAAAAGTTTATCTAACGTAAAATTCTGCAGCTTATAATAATAAAATCTGATAAAATATCTGTCTTAACATACTTTACACTAAATGGCTAGTATTTCTAATTACAGTACAATGCAATATTTAAGGTTAAATGGCATAATAATTTACTCAGGCCCAAATTATTTACTGTGATCCCTTGCTGTCTCAAAATGAGAATACAAAAGAAAAAAAAAAGTGAGTTAACCTAAAAAAGTACTTTTCTTTTTTGACTTGAAGATGTAAAACAATACTGTCCATTCTGATGACTTAAATGCACTGACTTGGTGAATAAATGACTCAGGGTAGGGCAGAGCACAGAAAGGCAGGAAATGGGAGGGAAGACAAGGCAAGGCAAAATAAAGGAAGGCATTACTCGCCAGGATGCACACGTTCCTTCTATATTAAAGTAAGCAAACATTAAAAGTCAGATTAATGATTCTTTGGTTGCCTTTGAAGGGATGTGAGGAGATGCTTACTAACTGCACCAGTGCTTCTCAGTGATTGGATTCACATTCCTCAGGATGGGTGACCAGAGAATAAAAGGAAGACAACCATCCTAAATCTTGCTTTTGTCCCTGGCCAAGTCCCATCAAACATATGGGACTCATTTTTTTTCCCAACTCCTAAAACGCTACATACAAGTTCAAGGTCTGTCTGTGTGTACATGGTGACCATCAGTTGCAATATGTCTAGCTTTTGATTTCTGAGGATGTAGACATGGTTCAAAAGTACCTTTATTTCATATATCCCAAAAGATGGTAAAAATTAGACCATCTTAAACTTGTCAGTGGTGCATTATTAGTGAGTGCACTAACATCTTTCTGAAGAGTATGTATTGTTTATCTTATCTCAGCCAAAACAGCACCAAATTAGGGATGGATTGGACTCATCTTGAGCGCTTTGCTTATTAACTACACACACTAGACTTTGATTCCCCTCTTCCTGATAATGTGTTTCATTAACATTAGACTCAAGGTGTACGTATGTTGGAAGTTTCATTGTGCTGTTGACGTATTATTACAGTTACCTGTTATTCAGCTACTGAGAAACAGGCTTTCAAGGCCAAGGTATATTTTCAGTTTGGCTGTTGCTCTGCATATCAAATCCTACTTTTACCCTGTAAGTGTTAATTGAGGGTTTTCAAGCTATAACTAATATTGCTGACAACTTCTGATACACAGTTTTTAACATATGGTCCTTAGGTAACCTTTCTAAGGATGAAAACATCAGTATTTCATAGTGGAGAGAGGAAAAATATGATGCATTTACATCATGGGACTTGTTAAAGGTTGCTAAGAATAAGAAATTTAATTCCTTCTAATGATTCATATTCCAGAGTTCTGTTTTGGTCATTACAGTTGACATATTGTACAACACAGCTCTGCAATTGATTTATGAAGCCAGATAAAGTATTAATTCATAATACAAAAAAAAATTTTTGGGGTTATGTTGAATCTAAATTTTAAGTCTGAAAGAATCCTTTGCTTCCTGAGGCTCTCTAATCACTAGAGGTCTAGCTCTGACCTCTAAACCTTGAACTTTGATAAACCCTTCATGTATGTTATACCTCTTTCTCTAAAACAACTTGATGATGCCTTTATTTCTAGGCAAACTACACTTAGTTTGGCCAAAGTTCTATGACTTGTCTAAAAATCTTACTGCTTTATGAAAATGACCTCTATTAACTGTTTACCGTTTTCCACCTTTGCTTCCTTCACATCATTTTCAGCCCTGATGTTATAACCTCCTTCAAGTCAATGTGCATATATGGGACAGCATTAGGTTAGAACTTTTTTAAAACCTCTCCTTTTATTCAGTAGCTTCTCATTAACAGTTACACGTTGAGATCTATCACCTAGATTTCAATCACTTTATATTTATTGTATTGATTTTGTAAAATACTATTTTAAAATAATAATACCCTGCAGTATTAAGACAAACACTACTAAGAAATCTCAGTAAGATGCACAAATGTGATTATTTTTATTCGGTCTTGCAATCTCATTGAAAAAAAATAATCACATCTTGAATTATATCACTCTCTTTTTTTGTCATTTATTGCCTGGGTTCGTGTATTAGCTATTTCATTAATTTACTTACGATAGAAATTACCATAATAGCTCTGTAATCACTGAAGATGTTCCACTTTCTCTTTTCCCATATGGCCTCTTTCTATCTTAAGCGGAGCTTTGCCAGCGTTCCAATAAATATGTACAATTAAGTCCAGCAGCCCAGACAACTTCTAAATCAATTCCTAAAACTCCTGCGTGCAAGATACCGGATCTCCCTGATTACAATAGTTTGTCTTGACAGGGTTTTCAAGAGCTCTCTTATTGCTGGAATAAACTGCGTTTCGCTGTTTTTGCAAGACATGAAGGAATTGTTCTGTGTCTATATAAATATAGGACCAAAGTATTTATTAAGTATATCTTATCATGCATCATTAGTATTGAATTTGTCAACTTCCAAGGAAAGAATCATTATTAGCGTTCCTTTTTCTCCACATACTTTTTAGAAATCCTTATGAATTCTGATAACGCTGCTAGTGTTATCTTCCCCTTCCACTATCTCTATTTTAGAACTTTAATTCATAATCATTATTATGAATTTCCTCTTTTTAACTTTTATTACATTCTGTCTAGTTTTTGGGCATTTTTATTGCTTGCTTGTTTTAAATTCCACAACATCCAAACCAATTTTTAAGGTAAGGAAAACTTCTTTACAATTATGAAGTTTAGGTCAGATAGTCTATAGCACATACCCAAATGTCTTTCAGTTGCTCTTTGTTTGCTCTCCAGTTGATTCCCCTGCTTCCTTCTCCAATAGCTTCCTTAGCTTTGATAGATAATCCGTAAACATTACATTTCCTTTTGCCTCTTTGAACTCCAGCAGAGGTTGGTTGTGTGACAGGCACCAGTAAGCAATGCCCAGCCAGAGTCCTGGCAGCTGTTAGCATGCACAGAAGCAGAAACTTGGGCACTAACAGTGTTCAGGCACCTACAGATAATACTGAGGGGCAGCCTGACCATCCTTGCTGGATGCTGGGTGTAGCTTCTCAGCACCACTTCAGGTGCTTAAGCCCTGTCTGTACATTTAGCCCAGGAGCTGCTTATGAACAGTACAACTGTGGTGTGTAACACATAGTCCTCATTTTTACTGTTTTACTATATTTATTCCATATAGACAGTATATAAAGATTTTTTTTTTTTTGCTCTGAGGAAAGTGAAGCAGTGGACCAGGTTTCCCAGAGATGCTGATCAGACTTCATCTTTCAAAGGTTTAAAGGCCAACTGGATAAATCTATGAGCAGCCTGGTCTGACCTCTCAGCTGAGCTTGCCTTTTGAGCAGAAGGTTGCACTAGATGATTTTCTCAAGTCCCCCCCAAATATCTTAT
>WUAM01000359.1:42078811-42090027 GCA_024336885.1 Actenoides hombroni | reverse complement strand
CCCCAAATATCTTATGATAATAAGATATCAACAATATGTCTACTCATAATTAATCACTTTATCAAATTAATAGATTTTATATGTAGAAAATTGAATAGTCTCCAGATTATGTTAAAATTCTTAATGATTTTCTGAAAATACCTTTGATTTTCAACACATTTATTACATTCTTTCGAAATTCCCTTCACGACTGAAAAGATTACTCAGTAGAAGGGACTGCTGCCTTCTCAATTAATTTGCATGATTCTGACTCATATTTATGGTGAGTTTAGCACCAACCCATCTGTTCCTTCTTACAATCATTAGAGAGGAGGATAGTTATGCTTTGTGGTGGGGGAAGGTAGTTTGTAGTGGTACCAGATATTTGTTAAATCTTTAATAAAACATTAACAGTGTTTTAGCATCGAAAACATAAGTTACCATATGGTTTTGTAGGATAAATTTTTTGCTACTATGGCCATAAGGAAACTTCAAATACATTATTGAAATACTGCAGATATTGAAGTATACCCTTACATGTCTCTTGGCCTCAATTTTTATATATCAGAAATAGATTTAAATTGTAGCATGCAGTTGTTTTGATCAGAGATGTTTGATTGTTCTACAGTGTTGTGATTGTCTGTGGTAATCTTATGCCAGAGACCATATAAAGCTATTCTAAATGTATATTTGCCAATAACCAATTGTGTATTTGCTTCAACGTAGTTCCTATAACATATGTCATGACTAAGCAGAATTTTCACAGCAGAAAGTTAAATACAGTCTGAATAGAAAGAAGGGAAAATATTTTATTAACCTGTTGATTTGGGAGACTGAAGTGTAAAGTAGAAAATTTTATCTGGATGTTTGTTAGAGTCCATAGCTTTGTGCCCCTGCTTTGCCTTGGCAGGACCATCCTAAGTGCCCTGCAGCATAAAGGGCTTTGCCAAGACCTTTATGAAGAGAGTCCTTTAACTGAGTAGCTGAGTATCATATCTTGCAATTAAAAAAATATTTAGCTATTATCCTAATGCTCAATAGAAATACAAAGCTTCCATTTAGTACTGGCTATCCAGAGCAGCTCTGTGAAAATGAACTACCTACACAGCTGACTCGTGCCAGATACAGGGAGTGAGTGACAGTTTAACATCAGGTTGTACTGATTGTGAAGGTAGGAGAACTATGAGGGTATAGTTTGTCTTCCAGTTTGCTAGCCCTACTTGGTGTGCTGGCAAGTAGAAAAAAATCACTTCTCTATGCATCTTCCTGAAAACTGCTCAGTATTTTTTACTGCCCAGTTTTTCAGAGAAAACCTGGAAAATCAAAGTGCATTTTGGTTGGGTTTTTTTTTAGTTTTGGATATTCTCATTGGAAAAAAACTGCAGTCATTTCACTGAACTAAAATTATGCCTATGTCTGTTGTGATCTGGATTTAAAGAATGAATGTGAGTAGGGAAACTCACAACTTCGGCTTCACAGCTACTTCAGACTGAGAGGTTTTTACAGGCCAGAGTCCAAAACTGCCTTTGTTTTAAGAAGTGGCAGGAAGGCAAATCTCCCAATAATCTCACAAGGAAAAAAAAACCCCACAAACAAACACAAAAAACCACACACACACACCAAAAACAACCACCACAAAAACGCCGAACTCCCAAAACAAAATGAAATAAAAGTCCCCAGATGTAGGATCTTTGAAGTAAAAGCTTAGTTTTGTTCTTTCATGCAGCACAGCAGGTCTATGATCCACAAGCTAGCTCAGTAAGTGCTGCTAGAATACAGTAATTAGCTGCAAAGCTGCAGCCTAGGCCAATATCTAATCTTTCCAAAACCATATCCTCTAGTTATTGGCAAGCATGACTTCTGACAAAATTGGAGACTTTTCCTCTGGTATTTCTCTGCTCCTGTCTGATATCCTCAAGTATAATTTTCTGTCTTTATCTTCTTTTCCTAATACTGCTTGTAACCCATGTTCAAAGTATAAGCAGACATTACTTTGAAATTATGCATATAGACAAAATGGTTTTAGGGCAATAAGGACACAAGGGAATATGGGAGCATAAATAATTTCCTGATGGTCATCTTCCAGTCTATGCTGTCCAATAGCAAATTAGACACTTGATTGTATTAATACATGTAATGGATCAGTAATCAATCATAACTGTGTTTAGCAGTAATTTTGGTGAACAAGATTTAAAATGAAATAGGTAGCAGAGTTTTGAAAAACAGTGTTAAAAGTTTTCAGCTACAACGCTTTTATTATATTCCCACATACCACAGTTTAGTCAGTACAAGATTCTTTTAAATTATGGTTTGCTTGTTAAACTTTGGAAACCCAAGTACTGTAATCTCCATAGTCCTGTTATCCCTGTAAGATTGCAATAGAGTTCTCTTCGTGACCAGAATTCTATCTTTAGTCACAGTGGTATAATCCTGTTGTCTTCAGATACTGTTTTCCCCTTATTTATACAACAGTTGTCTCACGGCCTTTTTAGGTTCACTGACAACACAGCCTAAACCCACCGTATCAACTGCTACAAAAATAATACTCTAAATCAGTGTAGTGTCAAATGGAAGCTGTGTACCCTCAAACAGAAGACAAACCAATCATGCCTACACAGCCCATACCTCCAGAGAAAACCCAAAGCAATGTTTTATGACAATTTCTACACCAACAAGATACACATCTTAGTAGACCAAAATAGGAAAAGGCTTTAAGTCAATGACTAACAATGTAGGAAGCCTTCCTAGTTGCCTTCTCAGTGTGTCTTCGGTTGAGATCCCCAATGGAACTTAAATTGGACCATTAGACTTGACAGTAGACTACTGTGCTCCTTGACTTTTAGATAACTGCTTTCCATAGGAGAATTCATAACCCTAATTTATTCAAACTCCTGCGATGCACAAAATCCATCATGAGCCTCGGGATGGGAATTGTAACTGCCAGAGAGGAGTTGCCTAAGCAGGCTGGTATAAAACAGTGGGGACAGACATATCCTACCCCTCTCTGAATTGAGCATGTGAGCACTGCTAAGAGCCACCTGCCTCCATCCTGATGTGTTCATGCACACCTTCTCTAAAGACTGTTTAATCAAAATTCTCAGCAGAGATCAGAACTAACATCCCTCATGAGCACCCAAGTAATTAGCAGTCAGTCATTCATTACATAAAATCTGACAGCTCAGAAAGAAGTCTGAAGGCTCCTTCCAAAGACGGCCTCTGCTCTGGGGCTAGGGAGCACATCTCAGGAAAATCTGAAATTGTGCCGCGTTGTCCAAACATGAAGCTATGCAATGGTTATCGCCAGCATCACTGTCTTGAATGATGATGTCTCCTGCTGTATTTTGTGGGGGGTTCAAGCCAGCAGACACACTCTGAGAAGCCTTTAACAGCTTGAGCCCTCCTGGAGAAAAAGGAGGAGAGGCAGCTGCATGGCAAATCCCAGAAGGCAGCCTTAAATATCAAATAGTCCTTAAATTGCACAGCAGTCTCAAGACTTGGGTGTGCCCAAGCACAAGAAGAAGAGTGATTTACATAACTGAGGAAGATTCACGTTTAATGGTTAGGTATCCAGAGCAAAGAGCAGCTGAACTGAGTCCATGAACTAATAGTCTGTGTTTTTTAATGGAGCTCATAAGTTTCATATTCAAAAATTGACAAGGAATCATGGAAGTCCGGACCTTTCACTAGGAACATCTGCATCCCCTTCCTCCACCAGGCCATTTTAGGGATTTGGGGGGGGGTTTGCAGTCATAAAAGTGAATCTTTCATTTGTGCAGTTTGGCTGAGCCTCAGGAAGGGGGGCAATAAGAAGGGCAAATGGGGGAAAAGCAGTGTCATGTTCCCTCAGGAAGGCTCTATCTTAGACGAGAAATCTTACTAACCCCTCCTTGTTTGCCAGCCAGCAGACAAGGAGCAACTCTGCAATCACCACTGTGCTGGTGGTAGTCTGCAGAAAACTCTTAGCTTTTATGCATGTTTGAGTCTGAAAGATGAGCTGTGACTTTTAGAAAAGGAAGGCTCACTTCCTGAGGCATGCATTTTACCCAAAATGCTATAAAAGGTTAAAAAACAATGCTCTCAATTTTATAGTGCATCATTCTGATGAAACCTACCTGCTGCAAGAGCCTGTCCCTCTCTTTAGTTACCATATAAATAAAAATCTTCCTTTCATCTGGAAGATACTTAACCATTTTCCATGCTGTTCTCAATTATAAATGAGAATGGGCCAAACCATAACCCCCACAACACTGTTCAGATGATCCTTTTCTATTATAATTGATATTTTAGATCGCTTTATAACTGCCTTAGCTATGAATTCATGCCCATTATTTGTAATAAGTGCTGGTCTCATTTACGTATGTTGGCTGTATTCCCAGAATAATGCTTTTGGAAGGGAATCTGTTCATACTGGGAGAAGAGAGGGAGAGTGAGGGATGACCTACAACCCTAAAAATCTCATTAATAATTAACTGTAGCAGGAGAAGATAGAAATCTTCTCCATAGTTAATCAAGGTCTCATCCCTTTAAAAACACGGTACAGACATGCACATAAGGATTCCTTCTACCCCTCAGAACAGCTGAGCTGAGTAGCACCAGGAGTGCAGGGAGTGCAGAACAGGCAACAGCTGACACAATGGAGTGTCTGGAAGGAATAGGTTTGTATTCTGAAAAAAGGTTATCACCAGTGTATGTCCCCAGTGCAGCCAGGTCAATGCAGTGGATGATTTGCTTCTGCAGAGCCTGTAAAGGAGTCTGGACATTCCCTGCTCCATCTGGGCATGATGCCAGACCCAACAGCAGAAGAGTGCTGCCTGCATCCTTCCATACTGGAAGTATCATCTTGGTTACCTGAGGGGCTCTGAAAATGTATTTGGGATGAGTTGCTTCTCTGGCACAAAGCTACCCAGCCTGATAAACAGCTTACCCACCTCAGCTGCCCTACTGGAATGGCTCTGAGACTCCTCTCTGCTCCAGGTTGCTGCCTACTCATACCTTGGTCCCACAAGAGCAGCTTCCTTCCATGCTCCACCTGCAGCAGCCACTACCCTTCTTCCTGCACTTCTTAGGCTGCTGGGAAGAGCAGGGGAAGAGGCAAGGGCACTGGGGTGGGGTGTGAGCTATAGTCCTACTAAAGGAGATGGGTAAAACGGAAGAGGTAGACTTCTGACAGAGGCAAGGGAGTGCCCTGGATAGGACCATGTCCTTCAGAAGCATGTGGGGAGAGGGGTGGAAATGGTGCCGAGGAAGACTTGTGTAAGGATTGCAAGGGCAACTGCTGCTGCTGTTGCTGGGAAGGGCAACCTCTGTCTACGGATCTTGATACAGATTGCAGCAGTGATGACAGCTTTGGAAAGTGGGTCAGCAAGAGGCTTGCCTGGATTAGGCAGGACCTCCAACCTCCACAATCCATGAGCTGACAGTACATGCCCAATCCACCAAAGCCTTCCTGCCGGGTCTGCTCATGAACATGTGGCAGGGTAGCATATGTGCTGTAGGCAAGAGAATGAGATAAGCTAGCAGACAAGCTCAGCAACGGGAGGGCAGGACTGGCAGTTCGGCAGTAAGTCCTGGTTTGAAGTGCCTGGGTGAGTAGGTAGGTGCCTGCAGCCTGCTAGTTTCTGTGGGAGTGCAAAGCAGATGAGTCACAAATGGTTGAGTTTGTTGCCATTGTTAGCTGAGGTAAAAACTTAAGCGAATAATCAAGGAAATTTGCAGTTATTAATGTCCAGTTGTTACTACAATCAAAACCATGTAAAGGCAAAACTGAGTTTGTACCGCAAACATAAATCTGTCAGTTCCCAGTTCTCTTGTGCTTGACTGGCAATCAAACAATGTTTTTCTGGTCCAGGTTATTTGCCTTTGAAATTTTTAATGCTTGGGTTTTGGTTTTTTTTCCCATTGAAAAAATGCAGAAAGAAAATTTTTACTAGGCAACTGCAATTAATCCCCAAACGGCATCATCATAGACCTGTAATTTCCTGGATTACCACAGGGGTTTCAGTTGTATAAAAGAGTCTTCCTTCCTTCTTTATCTCCTTGACATGGCAGTGGACAAATGAGATGGTCTGGGAGGAAGGGTACGAAGGTCAATGGGAGTGCACCTTTTTTCTTTCTCCTTCTTGTCTGTCCCTGCAGTGTGATCAGAAAAATCTAGAAAACACGGAAACCTTGTCTTGGGTCTTAGTGATGGCTCCTCTCTCTGTCCTTCCCTTCCCTCCAATACCATCTGCTGTCTGCCATTCTTCCCAGGGCACCATACGCTCTTACCGGGCTTTGTGTAGACTGCAGGCTGGATTACCAATTTACAACTTCTTGAGTTCATCTATGGTTTTACTGCATTGCCAGATTTCCTCTGAGGAATACAAGAGAAAGAAAGTGATCATTTGCAGCAGCGCTTGTTGTAGAAAAATCTAATTAAATTTCAAGGGATGAAGACGGCTTCCTTACGCTAAAGACTTTCCCCTTCCACGTTGCAAAAGCATATTGCAAGTAGCAAAGGGGCTAAAACTTTAAAACGCACGAAAGAAAAAAAAAAAAAAGCAAGCAAAAAATTGCCATGAGAATGTTTTATGCCAGAAATCATTAGACAACTGCAATTGAAAGGCCATTACCAACTCCCACTATAATAAAAGACATTATAATTGTAGTCTGAACAACTAGGGCGACACTTTCAACATTATATATTTGTCTCCCATGGGACACATCTTGGCACTGCTGTTTATTAATGTAGGTGATAATCTTACAATGAGTGACTGGATTGATAAGAGTATATTGAGAACAACTGCTAAAAATAGCTAAAAGAACAATGCACATTATATCTTCAGTGGAATCCTTGAAAAAAAAACAAACAACAAACAGGAAGTACTGTCTTTAAAAGTTACTAAAAGTATAAAATAAAGATTACCATCGCGTTTAGAGAAATTTGTTCCCATCACAACTAATTCTAAGTTTCACATTTTTCTTGCGAGAGCAGAAATCTGTCCTAGTGAGCAAAACAAATCACACAGATATTGGGTAAAAGGTAGGTATATCTCCAACTGTAGTATCACCTATATTTGTCAAGTTAGAAAGTGTATCAGTTTTAAATTATTGCTTTTTTTTCTGGATATCAGCCAATTCATCTTACAATCTTTTTTTTCTGCTTTTACCATTTCAGTTATTCGGGTGTTTCCTTGCCTGGGAGACACGAAATGTCAGCATTCCTGCATTGAATGATAGCAAGTACATCGGAATGAGCGTATACAACGTGGGGATAATGTGCATTATTGGTGCTGCTGTTTCTTTCCTGACTCGGGACCAACCCAATGTGCAGTTCTGCATCGTTGCTTTAGTCATAATTTTCTGCAGCACCATTACTCTCTGCCTTGTGTTTGTACCTAAGGTAAGTGAATTTGTTTAGCCTGGGTCTGGATTCTTTTCCTTCTGTTTTGTAGATGTGATCTAGTACCTAAAAGTTCATTGCCTTTTCAAGTACAATTCTCAACCTAGCCCATCTATAATCTCTCTGGATCCTGAGAAGAAGAACAAAAGCTTCATGAGACTTTTGGAGAGAGAATATGTGCAGTTACAAGAGTGTGCATACCTGTGTTTCTAATGCCCATACCTCTGCTGAATCTGTGACTGGGGAAACAAAGGTTGTTCTCTGTAATTTCAGGGGAATAGTCTCCATTTCCAAATTTTAGGGACTTTTTGGAAAGGGTGATAAGTGGAGATTCAGGAGGGACAGGTCCAGTTGTCTACTCTGCCATATTTCTTATGGACTCTAAGCAAGCTGATCAGGATATCTATTTGTATACCTGCAAACCAGTAAGACCTTTTTAGTACGTGTATGATGCAAATACTGATATTGAAGATGTATTTATTAATGTATTTATTAATACTTACCCAAAGAGGCGTGGAACCTGATCTTGCACTTGCAGAGATAAGCTTTAGACATGAGTTTGACAGAACTTAAATGAAGAGAAAACCAGTTTCTGTGCAAGATTACTTTAGCAAAGCCTGACATTCTGGAGAATGTGTTTGATATTTGTATAATTGTATTCTTTTTAAGTGACTTGCATAAACTTGGCTTATCACCCCAGATCAGATGCATATTCAGTTGGATGTCTGAAGCAGTAGCAAGGCAAGAGTCAAGATACAGGTCCTTTCACCTCCAGAATCTGTTTTTAGCTTTTTCAAATGAATGGTGATAAAAAGCTTGGGACACTTTACTGGTTCATGTTCAATCAATGTATTGAGCAAATGACAGTGAATAGGTTCTGGTGCTAAGTGGCATCCCTGGTGATGGTTCTAACTGAGGCACCAAGAATTATATGTGTAAAAGGAACAAGCTAATAAATTTATCTCAGAATGTTCCCTCTGAAAGAAATTAGAGGCACAGAATAGCAATAGGAGCTGACTTCTGATCTGAAAAAAAGCAAAGTAATTTGTTATCCAGGATGGACTAACCAGGATATTTGTACAGTTTCTGCCATTCAGTTCTCAAACAGTAAAAAGCTGTACAGATATATATAGGCAGATTTTTATTCTGGATCTTAGGGGAGAATCACAACTTCATTCTAAATTAAGGGAACATTTACAAACACAGCAATGGAGAGTACTTTGAAATACTTCAAGATTTTAGTGTGTAAGCTGTATGAAAATGCATATTAAAACTCTGATGCCAAAAATACCTCCACATAATGTCAGAACTCTCTTCAAAGAGAAAATATTATTAATGCTGTGACATGCTTTTCTGCCCCTTTGCTTTCATGCCCATCCTTCTTTTTTGCTGCCACAGGCTCTGAAGTGACTTTTCTGTTTCCTTTTTTAACCCCTTCCTATGCTCTTCTTTTAAACCTCAATTACCCTGCCCTTATTGTTTCTCTCAATTCTTTCTACTCAAAATATAAACGTGAACTGTAGCCTTCTAACATGAAGTACTTAATCTCATTCCATGTATTGTCAGGTTTCCAAGTGCATAGCTACTTTGCATTAAAAATGGTCATTGGATAAGGTACAAAAAAAGAAGTTGAAGCAGGAGCTGCAGTACAGCACTTCCAATGCCCATGTGAGCATTTTCACAGCTGGAGAGTTCTTCTTGCACTCGTGTATTTTGCCCTACATTTCTTCTCACCATGCTGTGCCACAGTTACAGCAGGACACCTGGCAAGCACTCTCTCCTGGAACCTGCTCCAGCACAGGTTTCACAACAGCCTGTCTGGACCCTGCAAAAGATTAGATCCAACACCATCCAGTTTGTACATTGGTAAGATGTCAGTGTGAGACAGGCACCAAACTCTCCCCTTAACAAGTATGTAGTCCATTAGTATAGTTTTGACAGCATAGGAAGGTTGCTGGTGAAAGACTAAAGCCTATAGCTTGTCAAGAAGATGATAATGAAAACTTGGAAGATTGCACATTTTCATTTATTAAACTGTGGCAAGGCAGATGGAAGCAGTAACATGGGTTTCGGCCAGGTGAGTACTTCTACTTCTGTGCTATACAGAAGAAAACACATTCAATTTAACTAATCTTCAGCAGTCTCCTTGGTCAACAGTGCTGGAATTCAGTTTTGCCCCACAGCCCTTTTGTAAATCCAAATAGGCAACTATTCAATGATGTAGGCAAACTAGCGAATGAAACATGACATTTTTCCCTTCTTGTCAGCTCTACTAATCTTATTTACTTATAACATGGCAATTACTATACTTCTTCACTTAAATGTCCAACTCATTCACTGCCATTTCATACAGCACCAAGTGCCTCAGAAAAACATGAGGGAAATCCCATAGGAGAGTAAGGTAGATGGGAGGAAACATGGTCATCGCTCTCTCCATTTGAAGGTATCCTCAAATACAAATGTTGATATCCATTATACTGCATCCTGCTTACTGTAACTGTAAATATTCTTGTTAACCTATCAAAAAAAGTCCAAACATTTAGATTTTTGGCCTCAAAGATATCTTCTAGAAGTGGTTTGCAGAATTCAAATATATATTATCTGTATTTTTACTGTTAAAAGTTAACTGCTATGTCTAATTATCTTCTTAAGGGCCAACATGTCTATAGTATTTTTCAGCATACTCACCACTTCTTTAAAACAAGCAATCCTAATACATCTTTCTCTTCATGAAATAATGTTACCATGTTTATCTGTGTTTATCCATGTCCTTCAATTTTTTCTGCTCTGTCCCTTTTGAGACAGAACATTGTGCTCACTTTTAGTCATCCACCAAGTGCATGCCAGCATTGGCTGCTATAGCATTAACACATTAATTCCAGTTTCTGGTAGAGCAGCAAGGCAAAATCAGTTCTAAAGGCCCAGGAATAAAACATCAGTTTTCTTGTTTTAGCATTTTTTGTCTATTTAACATTGACTGTTTGTAGATATTAGAGCATTGACTCTTTGTCAACATCGAAACTACACAGATGTGATGCAGTAAGACACAAGTTCCACAGACTTTATGGCCGAAAAAAAAAAAAAAGAAAAAAAAAAAAAGAAAAAAACTCATCTAACCTCATCCCTTGTACAGGGCCACAACATTGCCTGTGGACTTTTCCATCTCATCCACACCATGTGAATGAACTCATTAGAGCATATCTCCTTGCGGCAAAACATCCAGTCTTTAGCTATAAACTCCCAGATGAAGATGAGTAAATTGATGGATGGCTATACTTCTATCTTATATTGTTTGAACTTAGACCACATCAAATTGCAGAGCTTTTATCTTGTCAACTTTTGCCTGCTAATTTAAGAAGCCGTGTAATTAACATTCTTGACCTGTAACTTCATTTTAATGTAGTTTTTGGTATGAGAGTTAGACATACCAGTCATTACAACCAGCCTAATTAGAAGTAAAGAAGTGGGGGAGAGGAGAGTCAGGGGGCTCTAGGAAGACTCAGTTTACTCCAGTAACATCAGGTTGCTTAGGGCCTTGAGCAGTTGGACCTTGATTATCTCCAAGGATGAATAGTCCCCAGCCTTCCTGAGCATCTATACCAGTGTTTGACCATACTTACAGTAGAAAAATCTTTCTGATGTTTAAATGAAATTTCCTGGATTTCAGTTTTTACCTCTTTCTTTTCATTGGGCACCACTGAGAAGAGTCTGGCTTCATCCTCTTTACTCTCCCACGTGTATTTATACACATGAAAAATGCCTGCCCAACCCTGCCCCCCCCCTAATGGAGGTCCCTGGGGATTCTGCTGTAGCCAGGGAACTGGACAGTGTTAAACAGGAGAAAGACCTGTTTGTG
>WUAM01000359.1:42060976-42077913 GCA_024336885.1 Actenoides hombroni | reverse complement strand
TCTTTTTTTTTTTTTGGGGCCCATGAGAAAAGGTCGGGCTCCCCCCCCTTTCCCCCCCCCCCTTTATTTTTCAACCATAAAAAGGCCCCCCCCCCCCCCCCCCCCCCCCCCCCCCCCAGTCTTTTCCACCTCGAGGCTAAATAGGTATCTGGCAAATTTTACCAGTAAAGAGTAAGATGAAGAAGGCATTGAATACATCAGCCTTCTCCATCTCCTTTATCACCTTAAAGAGGAAATTTAGTGTCTTCAAGCATCATCCCAATCTGCAGACTTGGTCTGTAAATATATGCCAGGGACCAAGTGCTTCAGTGTGCAATCAGTCAGGGCTATTAGAAGTTGGGTCCTTATTTCATGACACCACAGCTGCAGAACAGTTTCATGCTCTAAAGAAGAGGAACCAATTCCAAAATGGGGCTATGCCACAAAATCTGGCCACGCTCTGTGTACAAAATGATTACCCCTTGTCTTCTTTCAGATAACTCAACACCTTTGGATTTATGGTGCCGTGCCTGTGCTCTCAGGGCAGGGAGCTCCTTCTGCTTTGTCTGTAGACAAATATATATGTATGCTGCTTGGCAAGTAATCATAAATTCTGTATTCTCTAGAGTCATCTGAGAAGCTCTTCCCTTTGCCAAACAGCTAGTAGCTTTCTCTCCTCATGTCAAGGTGACATTTTCACATTGTCACTGAGTGTTAAATCTTACTTATATTTGCTTAAATTAAATATCTTTAAGGTTAACTTTTTTTTTTTTTTCCTCTTTCTTCAAGTGGCTTATTTAATTTATGTGGACAGATTTTGTTTCTTTTGGGTCACTAAAACCTAATTAAGTTTCCGTTATCTCCAGAGTGCAATCTCCCATGAGTTCTTTCTGTTAATACTCCTGTTTCATGCCTCTCTCTGCTTGAGTGTTATTGGTAACAGTAGGAAAGGCGAAATTTCAGATGAAACTGTGCTCAGGAAGAGGAGGGCTTGGTGGGTTGTTTTTTTTCTTAAAGAAGGAATATATCCTTTGAAAGAAGAAGAAAAATATGTTTGATGAAATATTGAAATATATTTTAATGTAATTATAATCCAGTTAAATACTTTTTTTTTTTAATTTTTTTAAAACTTCCCTTTGCAAAATCATTTTGGTTCAACCTGTTCTGTAAAGTTATTCAGAAATCATCTCAAGTACTACTCATGGCAAACAGAGCTCCCTTTCCAGAACTTTGTACTTGAAAGTCAGAAAGGAGCTTTTTGGTTTGCTTTTCAATATTTTAAGATACAAAAGAAATAGCTGCAAAAATAAAACCGTGGAAAGGATTTCTTAAGGCTTGTAAACCTTTCAGCTCATCACACTGAGAACAAATCCAGATGCAGCCACACAGAACAGACGATTTCAGTTCACTCAAAATCAAAAGAAGGAAGATTCAAAAACATCAACATCAGTCACCAGCGTCAATCAGGCCAGCACATCTCGACTAGAAGGACTGCAGTCTGAGAACCACCGCTTGAGAATGAAAATTACAGAGGTATTTTTTATTGTATATACTGCATAAGCAATTTATTAAGTATTTTTTGTTGCAGTTCTGTAATCTGCTTAAATGTTGACTGCTCTTTAGAGGAAAAAAAATAGCTTTTCCCATAGAATAATGTTGAAATCATAGGAAACAGATGATTTATATGAAGAGCTAATTAATAAATACAGCAAATACTTAGCAAGTGTCATAAAATGAAAATGCACCTTAGCAAATTAAAATGAAACTTCCCCTATTCATTTGTAACAGGCAAATTACCCTGCTGCTTCACACGGATGTGCTGAGCACCATAGAGCAACAGCTCTAGAAGCGCAACCTTTACATGCAAGCATAACAGAGACCCGCAGCCCCAGGGGCACTTAAGAGCTATCTTTGTTCCTGTTTATGGCTTGAGTTCAAAGACTGCTGTTGCTGTTATTTCTCAGCCTCTATGAGAATTCACTCAAAAACTTGCTAGGCAGATTTTTACATCTGCCATGAAACAGAATTACATATTTTCTTAAGGTGGAAAAGAACCTTTACAGTCATGTAAGCTCACCCTTTTGGCACAAAGGCTGTGAAGTTTCTTCAGTCCTTACTGAGAGAAAGGCTACGTACGTGGAGTGCATGCATTCCACTAGAGCTATAGCGTGTATATTTTTAGTTACATCCATCCTTGCTCAGGAGACCTCAAACTATGACAACTCAGCCTTGAAAACTGCCCATTTTTTGAGACAAGATAACCATAACTGATCTATATCCTACAAAACATTAACCTGTTCTTCCCTAGTCTGTGAGATATTCTTATACCTTGAAGAAAAGGTATTTTATTGCAACCGTTACTTCTTCATCCAGGTCCTAACTACACTAACGACAATTGCCTAGGTAACCAAAAGGTGTTTATTCAGACTACCAAATACTCCAAAAGTTATCTCTGCCTTATTAAAGACATCTTGTTCAGCTTTGCCAGGTCCCTTTCATACAAAAGCCTTGCAATTTTTAATGAAGGTTCTTCTGGCTACTGGCTATTTCAATTTCTTTATTCTACTGCAGTTTTTTTCTACTAAGCCTCCTAACTCAAAAGATCTCAGCCTGTGCCTTGCAAGGCTCATGATGGTGATCACAGGTAAGGCTGGTCAGCGCAGTTGACCCATATTAGTGCATGCAGGGCCCTGCTGATCTTTTTAGACTTTGCTTAAATAGATTAAATTTCATACCCTGAACCAGTAGGTCCAAATAAGAGTTTCATTATCAAGAGAATTTGGAGCATACCCGACCTCGGCTAGCAGCTAGATCTCTGGTTTATCTACCTTGAGTTGTTATGTCCCAGTTCTATAAAGAAACAATGTAAATCGAAATTCAGCACTTTTAAAATTCCATGAAGCAAGCAGTGAGTGGGACAAACTCTGGATACCACATCCTGGACAACTGTTCACAGAGAGCATCCCAGATCACCGTTAAGTTGTTTATATCTGGTTATTTTCTACTGTGGCTGTAGCCAGTTGAATACAAGTTAGCCTCTGGGGAGAGGATCCCATGTTCAGCTCAGTGCTAAAAACTAGGGGAATACCAACCCAGTGTTTGTGCTGTGGCTTTTCCAGACAGAAGACATCTGTGCTTCTCTCCCTTTCCCTCTAGTCTTAAAAGATACTTTTGGGGACAAAGAGGACTGAGATTTTTGTTTCTTCCCCATCCTCTTATTTGCACTTCTTTCCTCTCTTGGAAATTTATGCTTGCAAGGGCAGTTCAGTGCTAGCTAGCAGATTACACAGTTTAAGACAAAAAAGATATAAAACATGGGGGTAATTTTCAAATCACAAAAGTGTAGAGTGTTCTCAGCCCCAAAACTAAAAAGTGTGAGTTGGATTTTCTTTGAAATTTCACACACACAAAGACACAAACAAGAAGTCTAACGGGAGTCTGTCTCTCTGGCAAAGGTAAAAGGAGTAAAATTAATCTTTAGGAAAAGAAAAAATTCCCAGTAGAGTTGACTGCAATCACTCACATGGCTGGACATGCCCCTGATGCCACTACTCACTTATATTCTCCTTTATGTTCAATGATTTGATTGACTCAAAAAAGTGGTACCACATTTGTACGTATTAATAATAAATAGTGGAGAGTTTTTCAGACTGCGCTTTCTAATGCTCATTTCTTTGTCATTCAGCAGTACCTCTGAATTGCTTAAAATGTCAACTGCTAAAGCTTACTCTTCTCATATGCCTTGTGTGCAGTATCACAACTGAATGTGATGCGTTACTTCCAGCATGATTTTTAGAGGTAGTGTTGTAGCGCTACAAGAAAATTGTATTTGGCACAACGTGGCAATGGCGTGACCACCTGCCTTCTAGTCTAATTATAGAGAGCTACACAGTTACTGCAGGTATCTGAAACAACAACTCCTGAATTTTTAGGGATTCATGCTCTTTCTGTTTTGCAGCTTGACAAAGACTTGGAAGAGGTCACAATGCAACTTCAGGACACTCCTGAGAAAACAACATACATTAAGCAGAACCACTATCAGGATCTTAATGACATTCTTAGTATACGGAACTTTACAGACAGCAAAGGTGAGAGTGAGTAAAATGCCTTAGTAAATTAAACCCACCAAGAATTTGAATAGCATTCTCATTGGATTGGTTCTAGAGCACTTGGAAAGATAGAGCTTTAAATATTTTGGTTGCATTACAGAAAGCATGCAGATTCACAAGATAAGATATATATAGTACCCACTGAGTACTTACTTCCCTGTACATATGTCTTCTGTTGTATGCCCTATGTGTATAATACACACAGTAAAGTGGGAAACTTAAAAGCATACTCGTGTTCAGAAGTCAAGCTTTCTGTGCTGCATGGAGGGAGAAAAGTCACAGAATGTTTCAGATCTTGTGAGAGTTAATTGTGCCAGGCTTCAGCAGTAGGAAGCCCAGTTTAATATGTGCTCATCTGAGTAGGACATTCAAATCTTGCTTTTGGACATCGCACATAGAAGAAAAGCATGTAAATATTTCAGTGCTGATTTGGATTCTAAATGTACAATTGAAGGCACTCATGTATGAAAATTCTTCCCTAGGAACTGATAAAATAAGATTTCATGACGACTGTAATATTCCTAAGTTGTTTCTACTGTCTCTTGCATTGTTCCCTAAAGAAATACATGCAAAAGAATTGCTTCCATTAAAGCTGTTTTGCTTTTGGGAAGCAATGAGATCTGGTGCATAGTGCAATAAAGAGGAAGACAGGACACCCAGCTTCCATTTCTGACTCCAGAATGGATCTTTGTGACTTTTGGCTAATTACTTTGTACAGCAGAATACTACTATAGGATATAAAAAACTAGTTGCCCTGTGTTGGGAAGTAATGGACTTGGTGTGTTTGTTGCAATGCTATGTGCAGGATTCCTATTGATGTGGCAGCATAAGCTTGGTTAAATGGAACAGAAGCTACTCCTGTAAAAATATTTGTTGAAGAATAATTTTAGAACAACAGCAACAGTTCACATATGCTTGTGAATTATATTGAAATTTTGGTTGGATAAGGTTACTTTTTCATGCGCTTTTTGTTTTAGCTTGGGTATACACGTGGTTGTGTAACTTGTGGCAAAAAGAAAAGGAAGAGCTTCATAGAGTTCCCGGTGTCCTTTTTAAAATTAAAAAACAGAAGAGGGGAAAGGAGGAAAAGGAAAACGTAAATAGCTGCTGGAGGCGTGTGATTATTGGGCTGAGATCAGCAGCAAGAACTAACATCAGTGAGTGGGATGAGGCAGTTTTACCAAGTGTTTGAAAGGAACACATAGAATGTTCCACTCATGTCAGATGCTCCAGGAAAAATGATAAATCATGAATAATATTTCAAGCAGAAAAGATACATTACATTGTGCCAAATGCCCATCTGAGTTTGGGTATGAGAAACAAAAATGATTCTCAAGAGATACGATGGGTGTAAATTTAGGATGGGATGCTTCCCACAGCAGGTTGCACTCCATTAGCAGTGGGATGCTGGCAAAGAAATTGAGGAGAAAATATAACCTTTCTCCACTTACTTGTGGCTATATCTACAAAAGACACCAATATCTAACTGCTGCTTTAAGCAGCAGCATCCAAGATTGTGTTCCTAATTTTCCCCCTGTATGGTTCCTCAGGTTCTACACTTCTGTGAGGTTTGTATTTAAATCACCTGTAAGTACAGAGCCTTAATGTACAGAGTAGCTCAGAACTATGTATTATCGGGATTTACAGGTTAGATACTCTTCTGCATACTGTCCAGCAACTGAAGTTGCTGGGCACAGTTTTCTGAACACATCTACCACATAAAGCTCCACACAAAAGAGGTGAGCAGGGCAAAAAGAATGTTTTCCCTTTGCCACCTTTATATTGAATAGGTTAGATGATTCAGTCACGTGGGAATGAGGAAGACCTGGATCCCAATTTGCAGTGGGTGTTTGAAGCTTGGTCCCACACCTCATGGTGAATGGCCCAAGCATGAGTATTATGGAGTATCCTGATCCTGACTCAAGTGACATGAAATATTCATACCTCCAGGCTCTGAGCCACCATGTTCAACAACCCCCGCTAACATTTTTCTGTCTCTCCATTTCCATTTCCATTTCCATTTCTTCTGCCTCTTGTTTTCTCCCATTCCCTGTTTCCTTTTCCCTTAGCTACATGTCTGAATCTCCTTTCTATTTCTTTCACCCCATCCATTCCCAATAGTCAACCTATATGCTTAATTTAAATTTGTCATTCCAATCAAAATAATAATGCTTTGGAGAATTCATGCTGCTGAGTCACTGCTGCTTCTGTGCAGATGCAAACAGACATCACTTAAATGGTACTTAAAAAAATTCTGGCCCTTGCAGCTACAGGAAAACTAACTCTGACTGACATAAATATGCTTTCTGTAGCTATGCATTTCCTGTAACTTTCTGTAAATGAAAGTACAGAACCTTGAAATTATGCATCCCTGGTGGTACTTGAGTGCAGCTTTGGAATTGTAACTTTATTAGCGTGACCTAGAAGTGACCATGTACCTCATCTCCACCTCACAAGTGAGGAATCCAGTCCAGTGTTAGTTTTAAGGTGATTACAAGGTTTGTGCTTGCCTTGGACCTTGTAAAAAAATGTGAGCTTACAGAGAGGGAGTAGAACAGTGAAAAGAGATGCTAAAAATAGCGTCTGACTTGGAGCTAAAAATCACAGCAGATCATTTGCCACATTTGCATTGTGGACATGGCTGAATCCTATGTAAATCAACCTTGCTGTTGAGTTCACATAGGAATGCCATGTAGTGTATTCCCATTACTGTTGCTTACATAAATGCAGAGCACTGCACTTCAGAGAACAGATAATAACACAGGACTTATGCAATGCATCTTGAGTAAGTCCTAAACAAACTTTAATGTCATTGTACACTTCAGTAGGTTTCTGATCTGCAAATATTGTCCAGTTACAATCCTAACTCCTGTAGCCAAGTACCAAAGGAGGTTATTTGATTCTTCTCTTCCTTCCCCGCCATCAAATATGGGTTTAGAATACAAAAGTTAAATTACTGTAGCCAAAACAGGTAGACACAACTGTGGACCCCTATAACTCCCTGAGCTCAGGCAAAGTTTCTTGACTTTGGGATTCCTGCTTAGTTATTAATAGCAATAGCTTCTGGTGTAGCACAGGAGCTCTTTGCTGGCATGGGGACTCCTTCTTTATAGCACATTTCAGTACGTCTCATTTAAAGAGTGATTATCCAAGACACTCATCTCTTGTTCACAAACGTGTAATGTCCCTGAGATGTGTGCAGCAATTGGCTCTGTAAGAAAAGCAATTAGGAAAATGTGGTTTGTAGTTTATGGTTTGATGCTTGGTTTTAATGCAGGCTTTTGACTGCACTGCTAAATAGCTTTGTGTGGCCAAGCAGTTCCCAACGTGCTCCATGGACTGTGGCCCTGGGTCCTCAAATGGCTTCGACAGTTGAATATAAAAGGACATCCCTTTAACTTCATTTGATACATTCTTCAGATGATTTTGACTCACTGTGTCTGCTAGTGGCTGCATCTCTGTGCACAGTGTTTGAGGGACCTGGTCGCCTTGCTGGAGCAACAAAGCTGCATTACAGCCTGGGTTTGAGGCTGGGATGGGCTGTGGGTGAGACTCACGCTTGACTCGGGCAGTTCTGTAGCTGGCAGTGCTGTTCATCAAGGAGAGCCAAGCTTGGAGACACAGCTGAGTTTTCCAGGCTGACATTTGAAAAAAAAGGAGGACAAATGCTTGTAACTGTGATGCTGTTTAAAGAGGAAGGTCGTGCTGCACAGCTCCAGGGAAGAAATACCCTGTCACAGGCACAGGGCTCCCTGCCCCCATGTAGCCAGTGTTCCAGAAACAGGAGAGAGTTTGTGAAGGTAGAAGTTATTTCCACTCTGCAAGTTCCTGCAGAGATAAAAGTTACTGAGGAGAAAAATACAGAGAGAAGATACTATATGGTTTGAGTGGGGTAGTGTAATCCTACTATCTTACTCTATTTGACTTCTAGTTGACATTTTATTACATGAAATTATTTCTACCTGAGTGATTCATAAATTGCAAGAGTTTCATATAAAGCCAAGCTCAGAAGAAATCTCTGTATATTTCTACCTTTGGCAGTGCATTTCAGAGAAGCACATTAGGGAAATTAATGAATGACAGCCATCCTATGGAAAGTACACAAGAAGCAAGAGACAGCCTTGCAATAGTCCCCATTATAAACAACCCCTTTTTGCAAGTTCTCTCTCCGCAGGCACCCTTGCTTGCTCAGAAAGCCTTTTCTGTTTTGAGCCAGAAACCCATCTTTACTCACTGCTGTAAATGGACTGGGAGCATTCATTTGCATGTCAGATATGCCTACATACTGTCAGTTGTCACCCCACTCCAATGTTTCCTAGTGTTAGTTTTTCCCTATCAAAAAGCAGCTCAAAGAAAAACAGATTTCAAAGGCATGTTGCTCATAAATGCAGAGCAAAACAGAGTTCATCTGTGGTAGAGGGGGGGTTATTACTTTTATGAAGATAGTGTGATTCAAGCATCGAGCTTGAGTTTGAAACCACAGATTCAAAAGAAAGGATTTCACAAATAACTCCTTTGCAGGAATGCTGTTTTAAAGAAAGGGTATAGTTCGTTATGTCCCTTGTATATAGATACATATATATATATATATACTGGTTTCTGTGAAGCCTAGCATATGGATTCCAATCCTGAAATTGGAGCTTGTTCCTATTTCAAGAGCAAGACCAAACTGCCAGAGGTTCAGTGCCTGTCATTCCCTGCACAGAAATAAATCTGTAGTAAAGGACATTTCTTCTGTTTTAAAGTAGTATAAATCAGAGGAGAATCTCACTGGTTTTTCTTTTAAAAAAATCTACCTTTCAAAACATAACTGTCAGAAATCATGATTTAGACTGCCTGGTGCTGTGTGCTTAGTTCAAGAGAACTTTTTCTGATATAACCAGCAGATGACGTGATCATTTTAATTTTTCCTTTCATTTTACTTTTTTTTCATCATATTCATATGAAAAGTAGAAACTAGCTAGTCATGTTTCACAGTCCAAACGACAGAAAAATGTGAAAAATTAAAGTAGATTTTAAAATATCCACCTCTAGCTTTAAAGTTTCCCGAGTTCTTTAGTAAATCAGAAAAGTTTTCTCTCTTAGTTCTTACAAGTCATTATTAAACCACACTTGCTTCTTTGTGGAGCATAAAATATGCTTTCTAGCAAAGAGAAAACGACAGTGGAATTGAAAGATGTGGGGTGAAGAGTGGTTCTGACATATAGTCGTAAGCCGTCAGAGGAAAATTGCCGCTGAAGTGTAATGACGAAGATGTTCAATAAAGCTGCAGCGTACAAACATCAGGAAAACAAGCCTCTAGTTAAAGTACAGTTTCTAAAATCTTGGGAGAAATTGCAGCAGTGGCAGTCAGCTCGTGCTTTCTGCACGCAGCTGAACAGGATTCGTTAAAATGCCTGACACATCGAAGCCACCTCAGGTAATTCTGACAGCAGCAGGTTGCCGAGTGATTATTTGCAGGCCAGGTCTGAAGCGAGTGTCACCCCTGGCAAAGGGAGAAGCGAGCAGCTGGGACCAGTGACCTCCTCACCGGGCCTCTCCACAGCCAGCATCGGATGTGCTCTTGCAGCTCAGAGCTTTGTAATTGGAAGGTGTTTCTCTGCTGTGGGTACACAGAGGTCCTGAGCTAAAGCCTTCTGGCTCTCACTGACAACTGGGCAGCGGGTTTTGTTTTCTAATGAACCCATCAGTGAGTGCCGTGCGAGGCCCTTGAGATCTATTTGTCTTTTTTTCCTGGCGGTTTTCTGAATGGAAAGTGCTCAGGCATCACTTATCCAGACTCCTGAGTTCCGGTTTGAGGTCTACAAAGGTGAAAATTACTTAGAAAGTGCTTCTGGCTAATGTAAACTCAATTTTGAAGGTAGTTAGATCATCCCACTGCAACTTATTCAGTAGTGCCTGCATGACAGACAGTACTCTGAGAAGGAAGGGCATTTTTCAAGTGGATACTTAATGGACAGAGGAAGAAAAGATGGGGAAGAACTAAAAGCAGTGCTACACTTTCCGGGGGAAATTGGGAACTCAAATGTTTACCATTACCATTAATTTATTTTCTTTCAGCTGTTCATGTATATAAAATAAGTTTCCACCATCCTTACATTTTTTAAGTGCATATGGTAAGAGAGTTTTTTCTTTAAGCTCCAGCTCCTGGAAGTATATGACTAAGTGAGAATCTTGCTCTTCATTATTTAAATGAAAGGTAAATGAAAAAAAAAAAAAAAAAAAAAGAAGAAAGTAGAAAAAAGAAAGACATTCTAGTTTCCATAGCTTCAGAATAAAAATTTAGCAACTCCTCTCCCAAAAAGCTTAACAAGTAAGAATTACCTAAATTTTTCATATTCTGAAAGAAACAATGAAGAGAAAAAAAACCCTCAACATTGTGGCAGTTTTATGTGGATTTTGTCTATATTTTATACATATATATTAAAAATTGTATATGGCAACTTTGTATACAGAAATTTATGCAGTGTATTAAGGCAGAGTCATCTGCAAGTGTGGTAGAAAAGGGTCTATTAAGAATAACATACAGTGATATATGGGCAGTTGGTGTTGAGGGGTGAGTAGGCAGAGAATATATGATATCTGCTCTACTTTAAACTAAATCCCCCACCTTTTTGACAGGGACCACCTCCTTCTCTCTCACTCTCTGTCTCTCACAGCACAACTGAAAGCACACGAAACCCCGTTAGAGGTGTACAGCACAGATTAATATATGAAATCGCATACTTCTGAAGCCCAACAGTTGCATATTCCAGTCATTTGATGAAGAATTTTATCTTCAGTGGCTTTATTAAAAAGTTAAATTTCTAATCTTGGCCAAAGGAGCTGGAAACCTAAAATAGTTAAATAATAGACCCTTTCCATCCCTAATTAAAAGGTTTACTCGACTTTTGACTTTGGTCCATATCATAAAGTTAGCAGTTTTCATTGTCAGCTTAAATCAGCTCAGGACTGAACATTTTTAATCATGAAAGTAAAAAGTGTTCTTTTCTATGTGTCTGTTTATAGACATCACAAGGCTTTTATGCAAATGTCAAGCTCAATATACATAGAAATGTGATATATGGAAAATAAAAACTGAACTCTTGTGACAGCAAATGCCACACCAGCAAACTTCAGGCTGCTCTGAGATGATAGACTTCATTGCTTATCTTAGCCACTGTCACATTTGACTCTTTGCTGTTCTCCCTTCACATCTAAACCATCACTGAATCCTGTCATATCTTCCTTTTAAGCACTCTTCTTGCTATGACTTAATTCCTTAGCTCTCTTTTACTGACATTCTCTTGCCTCAACAGAAGACGCTTCATGTGTTCTGGTCACCTCATTTCGCACCCAGACCCTTGTCTTCTATGCACCATGAGTGAAAAATCTTTCCTAGTCTTCCAAGCTGTAGTGATCCCCATGTCTGCACAATTTCACATCCTCATCTACTAATTTATTTCTAAGTTGCTTGTTAGATTTTTCACAGCGGAAAGGGAATACTACAAAATAATGGCAGGGATGACTGTGCTGGGTCAGATATTGGAGTTTGCCCTCAAAACAGTCCTATTTCTACTTCCAGCTTGTTTCCTCACTGCTTCTGCTTCTTGTTTTGTCCCACTAGCACTCATTGATAACGTATATTCCTAGTATGTTGAGACCTGAGCATTATTTGGGGCTTCTGAGCATTAGTAGACCAGAAAAGCAGCTTAAACCTTCAATATGCACTTGGGTTTTCATGCTGTTTTCATTTCTCTTCACTATTTTCCTGCTTTCCCCCCTCATAGCCATTTTTCCACCCAAATCCTCCAGTGCCCTTTTCAAGAATTTACCTTCAAGTCCTCTTCCATGCTGCCTTAGTGCCTGCAGCAACCACTGTTTCTCTATATGTCTGGCAAACAACTGCCAGTGATGGATTTGGAGCTGCTCTGTAATTATTTATGAAAACTGTGCACTGTCCTCATTACTCAAATGTTTTCCATGTGACTTTATTTGGCTTAACACAGTAGGAGACTTTGGAAAAGCAGGAAGGAGCAGAAAGGATCCCTGGTGAAGACAGCCTTCTTAAAATGGCTGCGTTCATCCATGTTTCTCGGGGGGACCAAAGCCACAGGCTTCAGCACAGCTAGCCAGGGACCCCCAGGGCACGCCGGGGAATCAAGTGAAGCTACCTACAGGGAAAATGATGATCTTCTATGTTATCGCTGTGCAGAAAAGGGAACAGCAGGAGAAAGCTTAATGAAATCATTAGCTGTCCTTCCTGCAGACAGCCTATGGACCAGTGCAACTGGTATGATTCATATTTCCATGCTAAATGATAGCAGGGTGTTAAAAGAAGGCATTTCATTGCTTATTGACTGCAAGAGTAACAAGGTTTTGTACAACAAAGACATTATACTTTTCTAGGAAAATACTTTAATAAGAGGGTTTTTTCTTATGAAAAGGTAAAAATTTTTGAGAGCAGGATAATATGATGGTGCAGTTCCATTAATCTTTTACACAGACTAAGACTAGGTGAGAGGCCATGATAGGGCTACACAGAGGTGGGCAGCAAAGTTGGGTTTCTGGGTTTTTTTAAACGGTGGAGGGGAAATAAAAGAAGGACTAAAGAAATTTTGCCCCTTTTGTGTTTCTTCATGGTAGTTCATGTGAAGAAGCACATTATCAAAAGCATAAAAGTAACCAAGACTCACAGGGGAACCTGAGACTGTGTTGGAATATAAGCAGAAAAGAGTTTGCTTTGTGGCATTATGAACATCTGGGAAATTTTAAAGTGAAACAATTTTTAAATGGTCCCTTAGTCACGGTAAAGTAAAAATGAATGTGTTGTCCATCCAGATGCTGAGAAAGCCATTTTGAAAAATCATCTTGATCAAAATCCACCAGCACAATGGGGCTCATCAGACCCTTCCAGAACAAGCAAAGATCCTATAGAAGACATCAACTCTCCAGAACAGTAAGTATGCACCTTTACATACTGCTACAGCAAGAGGCACCCCTTGGTCTCTCAGGTACGCATGTGCTTGGGCATACACACTTTTTACTGTTTTAGCCATAAATTCCATCCAGGACACCACCTGCCTTGCTAATAAGGTGTTAATTTAAATTACTACATTTCATCATAACCCATATTTCTCTTTCATGCATTTTTATGGGAAGATCTTCACTGTAAACCCTTTCAGCTAGCCCCAGTTAGAGCCTGGACCATCAGTTAGAAGAAGATGTGAATGGCAATAACACTGTACTGTGATACCTCCCTGCCACCAGCTCGTCATCCCACCCAAATTTAGAGCATTTAAGGGGCACTAGATCTTAGGGTGTACCAAAGGCAAACTAACATACTTCTTTTCTCTTGTCAGAAACATCCATAGCATGATGTCCAAAGTTTCTATGGAGAGTTACAGGACAAGCTGTGCCCAACCACCAATGTATATTAAGATGACTATTGTCAAAAGTCCACATCCTTCCACACACCAGACAGAGGGGTTTATGGTGTACATAACCATTTTGTTCTCTTTCAATCTTAAGATAGCTGAGACATAAAAACAGTCTGAGGGCTTTTCAAGGTTGCCATAGCAGCTGGACCTGAGTTTTGGCATAGAAATGCCCACACCAAGTAGTTTCCCTTAGAAACAATGCTGTGGCTACAAGGAGAGGATGGCACAAAGCAATTGCTAGATTCGTGGATGGGAAAGAGTCTTACAGTATCTCCTTTTCTCTCCAGGAACCTATACAATAAACTCACATAGTACCCTATACTAGCTCAGCAGATCCTGCCATGGGCCAGACCTCAGGAAAACGCTGTGCTCGCTTGTCCCTGGATCAACTGTTTCCCCACAGTAGCCTAGTTGTACAGGCACCACTTCATCAGGATCTGAGCTAATAGCTGTCAGACTCCCGTTTTGTACACAGGCAACTATAAAGCTTATTTAAAAGCAGAATAAATTAAAGAAATTACTAACCTGAGTCACATGTTACATCAGTGACAGCAAACCTGATTTCAGATAGCAGTTACTGCCCTGTACTACTTGGTGCAGGAAAACACATGGATATCTAACTCTGTCCTTGCACTGAAAACAACCTCTAGCCCAGACCTGCACATGAGCTAATACACACACATGCACACACACACGCAGACATATGCACCATAAAAAGCCCTCAGTAGATGAAATCTGATCGTTTCAGAAAAGCAGGACTCTTCATTGAGAAAGCTCTCGTCACTTTATGGGGTCAGCAGAGTGCTTTAATGCATAGCTGTTAGAGGTCTATCTTTTTTCAGCACCATTTGTCAGAAATAGTGTAGTGCAAATGCAGCCTCTTCCACACGTGGCCCCCTTATGTTAAGAGAGATGCTAAGAAAAGCATAGGCACTCAGATAATCCAGTTGCCCTGATACAGGTTTAATACAGGAAACAATAAAAATAAAAAAAAGACAAACATTTGGTGATGACAGAGCTTCCTCTAGTATAGCAGTAACTGAGGAGAAGACGAGGATTTCCTAAAGGTCTTAAAGAGCAGGTCAGTACATATCTGTACAGTCACTGACATTTAGGGATAGCAATTAATGAAGTCCTGCTCAAGCAAAACAGCGTCATTCAGCACTTGCACAGCTGTAACTGTGCCAGGTCCAAGGGTCAATGTCTCCCCTGAGGATGCGTTGGCAGGTTGGGTACCAGAGCCACATGACCCAAGTACAGTGGACCTTGCCAGAGAGGAGAAGTGTAACCACCTTCAGGTCTAGGGTTTTGTGACTCCCTCTCTGACAAGAAATTGCCTCTTTCCAAACTTTGTGCTCTTCGAGAATATCCTTCCCCACACATGGGCTTTTTTCAACCAGTCTGGCAGCACTTCTGGCCTTCCATGGTTATTAAAGATATCTTTTTTGTCAGAAAAGATATAAGTCTTAAAGACAATCTGTAGTTTATGCCTTCTCTTTCTCATTTCACTGCAGACATAGAGCATATGATAGAGAGGTAGTCACACAGTCTGCTGATCCTATTTCTTATTCAAGAACACAACTCTCAAGGACATTAGTCTGAAGAAGATTTCCTCTTTACCAAAACCCTATGAAAAAAGGGCATTAAGATAATCATTTGCCTGCAGAAATGTTAACTCTTTAGTGGCTATAGCAAAAAGAAAGCCCAGCTTCCTGCTATTGACAGAACTAAGAAAAGCTGATATCTCCCAGTATGAAAGTTCTTATAGAGTGCAGAAAAGAGTTTGATTTGGATTTTTCGTCATTCTTTCTTACCACTAGTGATATATCTGACTGACTGCAAGTCTTATCACTTATTCTATAGCTGTGTCCAAAGTGAAGGCACAGCATTATGCATGCACTTCAGGTTCAGCAGTGCAGGAAGTTGTTTCATAGTTGTTGGTGGAGTGATGTTTGCATCATCTCAATCAAAATGCAAAAAACATTTGTTTTGTGCTTGGCTCAGATTTAAAATACTACACCTGGATTTTATTTTATTATTTTTTAAATTATCTTTTTTGCATTTTCTGCAAGGAATGTATGACTGTAAAGAAGCCATAGAGCATGAATATATTCCCTTTGCCTCTTACTCCCTTTCCTGCTGGGCAGGACCTGGTGGGTTATCCATAATGCCATGTAAAATTCACCATACCCAGTCAGACATGAGGAGCAAAAGTGGGTGCTGGCTGCTTTCTCTCCCATTTACACTAGCTACACATTGTAAAGGAACATTTCAAACAGACAGCAAAGCAGTGCTTGTGCATGGGCTCAAGCCCTGCACTTTGATTTTGCATGGTGCTTATTAGTGTGCTCCCTAGCACAGTTGTATCAACTTGTGCTCTCCTAGGTCATGCTCGGGCACAGTCTGGTATTCAGAAACCGTGTCCGGGGGGAACTTAGCTGCATGGCTGGAAGCTGCAGCATGCAAGTTCATCTCAGGTCCAGAGAGCAGCCTAAATTGGTTTAGAATAGATATAATAGTTCATTTCCCAGTAGGCCAGAGTGTCTCTCACGCAAAGTCAACTCATTCCTGCTGGGCAGTCCTGCTTACTTATCTAAAGATCCCATCAGTTAGTTTATCTGCACAACAGCCACACAAATACATTCAATGGGATATCTTCCCTCACCCTCAATGACATTCTTCTATTCACCTTCATTCCTGCATAATGTCTCATCCCATCAGTGACCTACATTAGGTGAATTAGTTTTTGGCACTGTTAAAATTTATACGTGTCATCTTTTTTTGTAACCTTTAGAACAGCTAATCACTGTGTAACCCTTATAATAGAAACCACCTTGATATTTTTATTTTTTTTTTTGAGCTAAAGCTCTGCTTTTATCAGTATTTAAAAGACAGTCAAATACCCTGCTGGAGCCAGTTATATCAGTTTTAGTAACCAAAAATTCTCATTAAAAAAGTTGTTTATGACTGGATTATTGCATTACAGTCATATGCCTCGTCTCTGTTACTCAGTTTCTTCACTGACAGTGGTTCCTATTAGTCTATCCTACTCAAATCTATCATTAAAATAAGGTGGATTTAGAATGGTTCGTTTACTTTTTAGTACAATGTCTTCCTTTATTGTAGTCTTTTAGAACTTCTCCAGCTTCCCAGTAGTTGCTAAAAATCAGCACTAATGAGCTGAAGAATTAATAGAAAAGATCCCTGAATGCTTAGAATCACAGGATCACACAGAATGCTGAGGGTTGGAAGGGACTTCAAAAGATCATCTAGTCCAACCCCCCTGCCAGAGCAGGACCACCTAGAGCAGGTCACACAGGAACGTGTCCAGGCAGGTTTCAAATGTCTCCAGAGAAGGAGACTCCACAACCCCTCTGGGCAGCCTGTTCCAGAGCTCCATGACCCTCACAGTGAAAAAGTTTTTCCTTAT
>WUAM01000359.1:41982176-42056844 GCA_024336885.1 Actenoides hombroni | reverse complement strand
TTTTCCCCGGAGCAGATCACAGGCCTCTTCCAGAATCCTCGTCTTTGCCTTCCCTGGTATTTATCATTCCTCTGCTATTTCGTTTGCCTTCTCTGCCCTTCCACCTCCGACACATCCGGGGAGCCCGTCGCTGAGTCCCCTCTGCCCGCTCTGCCCCACGCCCGGAGGTGCCGCGTCTAAGCAGTGGCTGCCAGGCCGGCAGCGGAGATGTGCTGTCCTCCTCGCAGGGAGCAGCAAAACCGCATCGCCCCACTTACTACCGGATGGCAATCTCTAGCTTTCCCTCTCAGGCGTTCCCTGTTTGAATCTGAACTGTTGTTAAAAAGACACACCACCTGCTCTATGCTGCCAGAAAGCGGAGAAGGAGGCACAAAGGCGGGGGATGGGGAGAAATAGCTTTGGCTGCAAACATAAAGGAGAATTTAAAATGAGTAAGTTCGGTTCCCAGGAAGTACCGGATTCGGGCGCCTTCAGGCAAGCCAAACTGAAGTGGGCGGTCGGTAGGCAAAGTGTGGGCAGAGAGGTCTACACATCCTCCCCGTCTCCCAGTATGCCAGGTTGGGGACGCGGAACATCCCGCGTTTCTCTTAAGACGAGCTCAAGGACTGATGCGTAGGTAGGAAGCCAGTGCTTAGTTTCCCTGCTACTTCCACCTCTGAAGATGGCTTTCGCCGAGCGTAGTCCTCCAGCCTGACAGGACAAGGCTGTACCGTCACCCCTCCCCAGCACAGAAATGTCTGGGAAAGCCAGACCCCGGAGGCGCTTGGTGGTGGGAGCGCGATGCGTGCGAGAGCGGGACAGAACTAGGATGTGCCTGGATGCTGCCCCGCGGGTAATAGCCCTTTCCTCCTTTTCGTTGCAAGCCGTGCCCGCTGGGACGGAGAAAGCCCGAGAGATGCGGGCAGCTCCCCAGCTGCTCCGGCGCAGCCGCCCCCCAGTGCAGGCACTAAGCGGCCCGCTGTCCTCTCTGAAGCAGTGCAGGGGGTGCACGATCACCCCCATAACCTCCGGCCCCGGCCTCCCAGCACCACCCTAAAGCCGAGAGCGAACCGAAGGAGCCTGAGGGAGAAATCGTGGAGAAGGAAGCCGAGAGAGGGCTTGGGGTAAGGATGGATGGGGGGAAGGGGGAGGGGGGGAGGAGACCAGATCACTTGTGAATGGCTTGAAAAAAATAATTGAGGGAGGGCGTGGAGGGGGGGAAGCGGAAACTTTCCTATAAAACTCAGCAAAAGTCCCTCCTCTCCACGTCAGGCCAATGACACTGCTGCCCCCAAACTTTCCGCCAGCAGGAGCTATAAGAACCTCCAAGTCTTCAACTTTCTCCCAATCCCAGACACCTCGAAGGGGCTCCAAGGAGGGATCGGGAGGGATTTTTTTAATTTTTTTTTTCTTTTTTTTTTTCCTCTGGTCATGTTGCTGATTTATTGTTTGTTTGTTTTCAAGGAAGACAGAAACAAAAATGAACTTTCCCATATGGAGAACACCAACCACAGAGCACTCACGTCTGTGCAGTACAAATGCTCAAATACAAACTGCTTCTCCTCATCCAGCATGCAGAGTGCATATCCCAGGCTGTGCGAGTAGAAGCTTAGAGCTTCAGTCAGATAAAAGATAATAAAATGAGCTTGGGCCTCATTAACTTAGCCTGTTGATGTGAATATTAACATAGAATAAAATCCAAGCTCCAAAAAGAAAAATGCAGTCCCAGCCCTTATCACAGGGAAAGTGCAAGCATAATAAATTCCTTGAATTAATTTAGTTCATGATACTCTAAAGCCAGAGAAAGACACTCTACATAAAGGCCTTCTCCACATGGTTTTGAAAGTTTTGTAGCCAAATGCAATTTCAAGAATTAAATCTCTGGTTATGTACTTTGCTTACGGCTTTGATGAATACCCTGCTGCTCTTGCTGCCTATAGAAAAAGAGACTAGGGAGGCACTTTTCTTTCTTTCAGGACCTAGTTCAGCTTGGTATGAATAAAAACATTTACGAACAGATCAGAATTTAGACAACCTTGCTCAGATTAATTTAATGGGATATATTCAAAATTATGAAAAGATGTTTCTCATTCATTCATTCATTCATTCATTCCTCTCTCTTTTGAAATCATGCTTTCCTTTTACTGACACTCAGTTCTTTTACTCTGTTCTAAACAGATATTACCTTCATTATGCTTATTTTACTAGCACTACATTAGTAATACAAATAAGGACTCTTTATGTTATTTTTCCCCATTTCTATTACTAAAGGAGAACAGTGTTTACAGTATGATGTTTGTAAGAAAAACTAAGGTGAAGAAAGGAGCTGCTTTTTTTTTTTTTTAACTTACACTACAAAATTTATGTTTATTGTGGAAGTCCAAAAAAAAGTGTTTAACACCATAACAGATGGAAAGACATTTATGGAGATGACTAGTTCCTCCAAAAGTCCATTCCAGTCTTGAACTGGCCCTTTGGAAAGCGTCACCATCTCCCTGGGTTATGAAGTTCATTACATGAAGTGATGATAGACCATCCTCATCCCGAAGCTTTAGGCCACCTTTTAGTTTTGTTAATCCCAGAAACCAGCTTATCATTTAAGAAGCGCTTTTCTCAGACTCCCCTGTCTCACTTGACTCCCATCAAGAGACTCCTTTGTTAAACCACATGAGATTACTCTCTTCTTTCCTGACATAGCTGACACAGTGAGATGGTAAAGCTGGTTTTACCCTCAGACTCCCTGTGCTGAGTGGACAGACACCCTTGAGTGGGAGGGATTTTACTCATTATGGAACTTGCCTCACTCTTTGGGATACATCTGCATAGTTCCCCACTTACATGTAATGTTTTGAGCTGCACCACATAAACTGTAGTGGTCTAAGGTGGGTATCTGTTCCTGTATCTGTGATGGGGAACTTACCTATCCGTAACTTGTACATCTCAGTAAGATAGCATCAGCCCACAAGAAGGGTGGAGTAGACTATCATGTGTTTTTCAAGGTCATATTTACCTAACTGACAAAGATTTATTTGGATGTTTGTGGTACATCAAGCAGCATGCTGTGCACTGTAGTTTTCTTTGTACTTATAACATAGATCACTGTCTTAGCATACAATGGACGCCTCTTTGTCGATGACAGTCCTCTGTCATGTATACCTTCTTTCTGGCACTGTGCCAAAATGCAGTCCTTGTGGGCAGAGCTGCACTCCCTTGAACACAGACCTTTCTGCATAAGAACATCCCACAATCTGCTAACTCGCTTTTGCACCTGTCAGGCTATCATTTGGCTACCCATAAATTACATTATTCCTTCATGCCCTACCTAGCATCCTCCTCATCTTTCTTCAGTCCTGTTTGTGAGAGTTTCTGGCTCCACACTAAGAAGTCACCTCTGCATTCCTCTGACTAATACCTTTCATCTCTTTGGATTTCTTTGGTGGCCAAAACTGCTCCTCACAACTGCCAAGAGCATCTGTCTGCCTAATAGTTTGCTAGACTACACACTAAGTCCTTCTTTTGCAGGTGAAATGGAATGAATCCTAAGAACAAAGCCTCTGTCAAAGACATAAAACTGAAAATTGGTGCTGCTATTGCTAGTGGTGGGCTGCATTATCTGAATTTATTGACTGATGACTCTGCTATCAGGACTTACTGGGTTGTGTTTTGAGCAACACTGACCTCAGTTTATCTATGGCTGCAGAATCACTAAAAGGTTAGAAACAACTGCTTAAAGTGTTCTTTTCTTTAGCCTGAAGCTGACTGCAATGGTGAGGTTTAACTCTACATGGTAAAGGTCTAAGAAAACACAGTGATCACTGTACAGCTACCTAGCTCAGCAACAAGAGTGTCCAAACAGACTATTTAAGAAGATACAAAGATAACCCTCCTAAGTCAACTCAGGGCTGGAGGAAGGGAGCCCCCTTCCACAACTGAACTTCTCCTGGTGAAGAACTTGGGCAATCAACAGTTCACCATGAACCATTTCTTCTAAAGGAAATCTGTTGCTGTTGACCTTTAGGACCCAAAAGGGCAAAGGAAAGGTGTGCACAAAAGCCCACAGAAATTTCATGGGGTCTAATAAGACAAAGAAAAAGTGAAATTTCTTGTATCTCAAGTCATTCATTTGTCTTAAAAAAACATGTGCCTGCTGCTTTTCTCCTGTCTTGTCCTGCAGCATTAGCACCAGAGAGCAAGAGAGTGTAGACTTGATTAGCTCCGGCGAGATGCAAGGTATTTTCTGTGCTAACAAGTCTATATCCTCAGTTACATAAACTGAATGATTTGATGCTTCCTGAAATCATCACAAAAAAGGCTGACAACAATGCTTTCCTGCTTCTGCCTCAGCACTTGCTATTATTTCTAGTATTAATGCCACTGTAAATTCATCTTAGGTTTACTCTATTGAAACAAGTTCATCTTGTCAATAGAGGAGAGCAGACTGCTGTGTTATTATGATAATTTTTTAATCAACACTCTAAGCACTCCAAGTTAGTATCTGGAAACAAAAACAAAAAATTCAGAAAAAAAAAAAAAGAGAGAGAACTAGGGAATACCTGAAGAAGGAAGAAGAATGATTTCCCTCTTCTTTATCCTTCGGAGAAAACATTTGCACTCTATTTTTTATATCAACCTGAGCAATGCCTCAAAGACAGTAAAACAAAACAAAAAAAACCAACCAAACAAACACTCTGCAAAAAAAAAAGGAGGTAAGAGTGAGTTTTCCACCACTTGCTTACCCCTCCTTCCCCAGTTGTTAGGAAAGTCAAACCAGTCACTAGGTAGAAAACATTACCTGCAGAGGGAGAAGACGATTGGGTATTGAACCATAGTTCTTTCATACAGTTTTCCAGATGGACAGCCATAAAGCAGGGTGAGGGTTTACTACAAAACAAAACAGATCCTGGAGAAGGGGGAAAACATAAGTATGGGTATATATATATGTATTAAAAGTAGTTTTAGAAAATGAGTTAGTCTTACAGAAGAGGATAAGGAAATATATAATAAGTTTCTGTATTTTTTCCAACCAAACCTTTACATGAGAAACTGTTGCCTGGACATATTGACAAGTTGTGTACATACAAACACATTAATTTTATACTGCAGAGTTAAACCTCCCTGATGCCAAATTCAGGACATCACAGTCCTATTTGCAGAGTCAGTACAACCCATATTCATGAGCTGATAAGAAATATTACATAAATATTATTTTGATTTCTCATGTAAGGAATTTTTAACAGGATGTTCTGGGCTCATACATTTTTTATCAAGTTGCTATTTTGGTACAGCAGAAATGAGGAGGGAACAACGCCAGCAAATAGTTACGATTTCCTGTATTGCTGCTACACTGAATGCCAGGATTTATAGCTAACTTTGTCAATAGCTTTCATTGTCCTGCCTTGATACGTTTTCCTTACTCCACTGTTGTTGGCTTTTTAATCATTAACTTCAAATTGACATCCTTGGGCCAATTAATTTTTAATTTAGGAGTGCGAAACAAAAATAGCTTCATGAGTCAAGAATTAAACAGAAGAGAAATGAGCATATGGCAAAATCCAAGCCTTTTTAGCTGCTCTTTGAATGTACTATGATTTATAACGGTGATGTGGTAAAGTTTAGAGTACAAAGCTTACTAAATAATAAATACTGTGCTTCCATGTAATTTTTCTAGCAATAACCCTGAGCAATTTTAATTAGCTTCACTTCCCCTTAACTACAAGGACAGCTGTGGACATGCAGCCTTCCTACAAAAGAATAGTTCTGCAAGTTCTCTTATTTAATTTTTTTGCTATCAAAATTCAGCTTTGCATCTGACTTACCAGAAACAAGCCTGGATTTGTGTCCTGGTCTGAGTTAGAACAGAAATAATTCTGTTCAGTGATTTTATTTTTCAGATCAGTCTCTTCTAACTAACTGCACTGTCTGAAGTTAATGATGGATTTTCACAGTGTCTGCTTCTCACAGTGATAATGGTCCATGTTTAGAGTTACTACCAAGGATTGCTGTGCAGAGGAGCTCTTACTTCTACTTGTTCCTATGAAAGCAAAGGTCTAAATCTTGTGTATAACACTGAGGGGTACAGAAAGTCAGAGGTCTTACCTGCAGGCAGGAGTGGACAGGACAGGTGACCCTAAACTGACCAACGAGGGATTCCATCCCATATACAGCATATTTGGTATAAAACTGAGGGATCATGAGGGTCAGGCTCTCTTGTCCAATAGCCAAGGAGGACTCAGTCCATTCTGCTTTCAATTCAAATCCAGTTCCAGATTCCAGCTTCTGTATCCAGTTCCTGTCTGCTGCCAAGTCCAGTCTGGGACTTCCCCAGTGACTGCTCCACAGTATCAGTGGTGACAGAGACATAACAGTCATCAAAGGGTTTGGATTTTATATTGGTTTTGTGTATATTTGTATATATTCCATATTTTTATTATTATTTTCATTAAAGCTGTTCTAGTTTCCTTTTCTAATCACTAAGTCTCTCTCCCTTATTCCCTTTCTCTGCATCTTTGGGAAGCGAGATGGGTTAACAGAGAGTATCTATTATAGGTCTAGAGGACAGCCCCGACCCTGAAGGTGGAATGTTTGCTGGCCTTCTGTCTGGACTTACAGCCCTAACCCTAAACCGTGACGATTTGTGTCATTTTTGTCAGATTATACAATGAAAGAATCATCCCCGCAGTGACAAACAGGGAAACCCAATAACCCAACAAGGAAAACAGAGTACCCTGACATCACTACTGCCCAGGCACCATTGGAAAGCAGTCAGATCATCAAAGGTCTGTCTCCACCAACACAAAGGAGCACAGAGGATCAACGACAGGCAGACAAATCTCAGTATCCTAACCAGAGAGGAACACCCTCACCTAGGTACTCCCAGGCCCATCACATAAGGATGGTCAGCCCACCATCCTGGTGAGAAATCCATCATCAAGATGATTTTTGGTGGGAGAGGCACTCCAGGTCACCTTATAGACTGAGAGGGGGGGTACTGCTTTAGGGGTGTGGAATTCATTGTGGGATGCAAGGGAGGAGTACTTGGGGATTTTGCAAGACTTACTACAAGTTGTTTAGAAGAAGGACCAGAGGCAGGGACAGTAAGGGATCAAGGTGGTTTGGGAGGAATGAGCATGAAAAAAAAAAAGACAAGAAAGGACATAAAATCAACTGATTATCTGTAAACAAGTTATCAGAGAGTACACTTCCTGAGCTATGCCCTGTGCCTGGTTGCTGCAGCCTTTCCCATCATCTCTTTAAACTCCAGTTCTTTTCTCCTGGCTGAGAGGCTTTCTGCTCAGTATGCATGGAGGTCCAGATGCCAGCAGCTGGGGTGGGGGACCATGAATCAGAGAACCCATTTGTCTGTGAGGCCAGCAACTGGAGAAACCGGCACACCTGCATGCATGTACGGGCGTGTATATTCCTATGTGATCACTTGCAAACCTGGAGCCAGACTAGCTGTTCAGCAGGGTAAGAGGCCTGGGAGCCAGAAGTCTGGGACTGATAGCAGAGAGACCAGGGGGGCTGAGAGCTAGCTGCTGGAGTGACCAGGAACCCAAAAACAGAGACTATGGTATCTGGATGTTGACTGAGAGACATCTTTGCATGTAAACGTCTGTGTCTGAGGCAGCTGGAGACCAGTGGATTCAAGGGCCAGTTACTGCATTGGCTGAGGGTCTAAGGCCAGCATCAGGAGAGACCCATAGTGTGCACCTCTGTGCATGAGCAGCAGCAACTGGAGCAGGGCTGGGAGATCTCAGGGTCTCCTACGTCCGTGTGCCAGCAGCTCGGGAAGAACTGGGTGTCCAAGTCTGGACAGACCGAGTGTCTAAGCCTAGGTACTGGAGAGCTCCTCGGTGTGTGTACGTATGTATATTTTCCACTGTGGTGGGTTTACCCTGGCTGGGCACCAGGTGCCCACCAAGCCCTTCTATCACTCCCCCCAACCTCCGTCAGCACAGAACACAGGGAGAGAATAAGATGAAAAGAACTGAGGGTTATGATAGCTAAGATGTTATTCTCTACTTCCCATCCACAGGCGATGCCGGGCCAAGTCCAGGAAGCAGGGCTCCAGACACCTATCAGTTGCTTGGAGGACAAAGACGAATGCCCCCCCAATCCTCCTCCTGCCCTCTCCCTTTATAGTTGAGCTGACATCACATGGTATGGAATATCCCATTGGTCAGCTCAGGTCGGCTGTATCCTCTCCCCCATCTTGCCCCCCCAGCCTCTGGTGCCGTGTGAGCACTAGCAGTCATAACACGGGTGTGTTATCAACACCTTCTAGCTCCCAGTGCTGCAGCATGAGGGCTGGATGGGGAAAAGCAGCTCAGCCAGACCCACAACATCCACTAAAGCACTTTGATCCTAGTCAGACAGAAAGGGAAACAGGATGAGGCCACTGGTGCTGTCTGTGTTTGAGAGCACTGTGTTTCCTGCCTATGCGGACCTGTGCAGCCAGCCATGTGTATGGGTGTCCTGTGGCCACACCTGATCAGCCTCGCTTCTGGCTGCAGCCGAGGACACAGAGCTGCAACAGCCTCACCTCTCTCTGGCTACCAGATTTGTCAGCTCCTCACTATTTCCCCCCCAGTTTGCAGCTGAAGGGTGCAAACAGCCTCGCGCATCATTTCCTTAAGGAAGGGTTAACAGGACATCTTGCTGCTACCACAAGGTCAGCATCCCCTCACAGCAGCAACTGCTAGTCCAGCAGGCAGGTCACTCAGCCACTTGTATGTGCTGGCAGAAGCAGTGAGACTTATGCCTGTTGTTACTATCTGCTTTCAGAAGCCTGGTGTTCACCTAGGTCATTGGCCTCAGCTGCAGTCCACAAAAGGCAAGCCTTAAGCAATCAGCCATGGCTTTGGTACCTTTTGGCCTTAACCACTTAAGGTGGGCTGCTGCCACTTGGAGAACTCACATCATTTATGTTCTTCTGCCCCTTTTCCTCCTCTGCCCTGCTCTCCAGCTTCCAGCTCAACTTGTTTTCACTCCTCTGCTGAAGCCTTCTGCAAATCACTTTAATGAACTCAAGAGATTGTTTGCTATACCATCCAGAGAGCAAGGTGCCACCAGGAGCCACTCACCTCTTCTCTGCCTGCCATTCTGATGGCAGACAAGACAACCTCCTAGCTCAGCTGTGGGGCAGGGATCCCAGCTTGCTTCCCAGCATCAGGAAAATTTGGGTAGACAGCCATAAGCAGAGGCAACTTGCCTCAAGACCAGAGATTGGGAGATCAGATGATGACTATGGCTATATCTGCCCACAGAGTTTTAAACCTGTTTTCCTTGAAGCTCAAGACCTTTCCAGCCGCAACATTGGTTTCATCAGTGAGTTTTTCTAGTAAGTGTGGATAACCCAGCAAACAAGCATGTCCCAAAATGCAAGACAGCTGGCCTGTTCCCTGCCTATCCCAATTTTCACTTACTCTAAAGGAGGCAAAAATGGGTTTTGTTGTTTTTAAATAAAATCTAATGTGATGTCTGTATTAGTACCAAAGGCATATTGTAAGAACATAAAACTGACCTCATAGTTCTCATTATCCTCTGTTGTCCAATAGTAATTTTTCAGTTTTCTTTCCAGTCACTAAGGGAATGAGAAAATTAGACCTATTTTGTTGCAGTATATCAATTTGCTAGAAAAGTTTATATTCTTAGACAGCAGATGCTTGGAGAAATGGGAGAAGAAAATTGACATCGGTTTTCTGTTGTTATTACAGGAGTACTGTATATTTATAGGTCTATAACATATCCTCACCTCTGTAACAGTCTGTCAGACAGCTGGAAGGTTTCTAAATTACATGAAAACGCCAGGTTTAGGTTCTGTCACTACAGATACTCAGAGCGGCCAAATCCAGAGAACAGAGCAGAAGTCTACACCAAAAGGATGAGCCAGATGGGAGGGCTCTGCGTGATGGCAGACCCCACCAGTCTGACTGCACAGCAAAAGCTGAATGAATTACTGAAGTAGTTCTTCCTCAGACACCCATTCACGTTTGCTGTGGCACCTGTGAGCCCAGCTGTTTTCTCCTGATGTATTTTAAAAGAACTCTTACTGCAATGGATATAACAGTGTATATGTTAATACAATACATATACAATATATATATATAATATAAGCTTCTGGTGAAGAGTGAAATGGTTCCAGCTACTTTCTTGGGGATGTCTCTAGACAGCTTCCTAATTTAGGAAAATAAGTCAATCCCACCTAGCTCTTATCAACTCTGTTTAGTTTTTCTAACAACAGAGTATTAAAACTATGGACTTAAAGAAAGTTTCTAGCTAAATGGCTTACTGACAAAGTTGTCTGCTTTTAGACTACACATAAAAGTCACCTGAACCTCTGGGCTCAAAAGTAAAATATATTAAAAGAAGAAAATAACCACACATATGCTGATGTCAACTGTCATCAACCGTTCATTAACCCCAGTACGTCTCACCCATCAACCTCTCCTGATCTATCCCACTCTTCTCACCCAGGAAATATCACACTAAAACCTTCAGATGCACAAGTACAGTCCCTGGAGGACAAGCATAAAAGCTATTTCCAAGGTCAAGGTCCCTTCTGTTGAAAATACTGTGTGTCTCAGCTTCCTTCAGCTAAACCGTGAGATGTCAGCTGTGATGCTTTAGGCAACTGTCACCAAATGACTCAAGAGAAAGTTGGCCCTTAAGATATTTGAGAACTTTAACCACTTTCAATTTGCAGCAACAAGAAATGAACTCAAGGTCAATATGTAATGCAGGACATGGGGTTATTCACAATTTAACTTATGGGCTTGTTCACGCAAGGAGAAACAGCACATTTGGAAAAACAAGGTAATTAATGACTTTTAGAAAGACTAAAACTCTTGTATTGGGTACTGAGTTGAGAAATAAGGTTGATCCAATTCTGAGAGGACTTCACTAAAAGCTCACACTTAAAAATCTAGAAGTGAAATTGTACTTTCTGGGGGCTTAAGAACAAGCTGAATGCAGAAGTGGCATTATATTAATTAGAAAGGGAGAACAGAAGATGTCATGTCAGAATGGAAAATATGAAGCAATCTTAAAACCCAAAGCTTTCACATGCTAGAAGACAGCAGCAGCAGTAAGAGCTGTGACCATGCCCTCTTTCAGCATTGCTCCTGGTTGCATCACACTCTCACTTTGATGTCTGAGTACAAAGAAATCCACATAAGGGACAAATCAACCTATTGCAGAAAGGAAATACTGCCTTTTCCAGCGAGGTAATGAAGCCATACCAGAGTTGGTGCTCCATGCTGCTAGTCTTGATCTGATTCATCTGCCCATCGCTAGCTGGGATTACTTTGGCCACACCTGCTGCTATTCTTACAAAGCTCATGTGCCACAAACCTTGCACATCAATTATTTCTGCTGCTCTGTCTTGCTGGGTGGCCACTGACAGGAAACCCAGATTGCTCCTTAGATGGGTTGCATGATGCTCCTTGTGAAAGCCACAAAGACTCTGAATGTAAATGCTCTCTACCTTTTAAAAAAGAAAAGATCCCTCTTAGACACTTCATTTCCTGTAGCTTCTTCTGCTGGGCAGCAGGTTACTGTCACTGACTAAAGCTGTACCAGGTCCTAGCACACCTCCAGGATGACTGGGTACAATCCAGCCTAAGAAATGACTTCAGCAAGGGACAGAGACCTCTGCAGTCTCTGGACCAAACAGCCCTGAGCCTCCTAGGCAAAGACACCAGGACAGAGTGGAGAGGTAATACCCAGAAAAGCAAGGAATGAAAAAGGCTGGGTTACTGCTCAGGTGTGTATCTTTCCCCTAATGCCCACAAAGCCCTCCCAGTTGTGGGAGAACAACCTACCCAGGCTCAGGCTCCCTTCTTCTCTAAAGAGAGGCCCTGCCAAACTGGGTTCTCTCAACAGTGCTTCCCATGTGGAGACAAGAAGCTACTTACCACTTTATAATGCAGTTCCATTCTTCTACCTGTGCATAAAGGAAAGCTGCTAAAGTCAACTCCATCAAGCTTCTGATCCACACCCTGTCCCTGCTGACATGTGATGAATCCGTACAAACTAGACAGGTATAGTTTCCATCTTCCCCATCCAGAACCTCCACAGTTTAGCAGAGAAGGGTATTTTCTTCTTCTTCCACTACCCCTTTTGACCAACTGATGGATTAGACACCAGTTCCCATTCCAAGCCCAGACTGGAGGGTACAGGTACATCATATTGGATATCTGAATAAATGAAAACACTCACAAGAAATCAGGATTTTGGGATCTCCCTCTCAGAAATGATGACTTCAAATGGGCTCAGAGTATCAACTTGCCACCTGTTGCCCCCAGGACCTGGTCTCTCAGTGGGGCAGGGCCATCACCTCAATTTTTTTCTGTGGGTGGAGGCTGCTGATGTAGCAGCAAGTCTTCTGCACCCCTTTCCACAGCAGTTCCCTCTGCACTGGGAGGGCAGTAGCCCCATCTCCATCGCAGCCACCACCAGCTCCCCATCGTCATTCATTGCTACCATCATCGTCGTTGCCACCTCCTTTTCCTTCCTTCATCCATCATTAAACCACAGACATGGTAAAGCAAAGGACTACAAGTACCTTACTACAGTGAAACTCACCAACACCTGCTGGACTTGCTGTCCCTGGTTTCTAGGTCCTGGCCTCTAGAAAAAAAGAAAACTTTGATGGAGAAAAAGCAAGGTCCTATCCTTGCTATTGCTACCCTTTTCCCATTGCTCCTCCACAAGTAAACAGTAGCCCCACACTCCTTTTCACAGAACAACTGAAGCTGGATGTGACCTCTGGAGGTCGTCTAGTCCAACTTGCCTGCTCAACCAAGGCATTTTAATGACAGTTTCCCACGACCATGTCCAGGTTGCTTTTGAATATCTCCAAGAAGGGAGACTCCACAACCTTCCTGGGTCCTCCTGTGCCTGTGTTTGAACACCCTCACCATAAAAAAGATCCTTCTGATATATAAATGGAATTTCCCATATTTCAGTTTGTGCCCATTGCTTCTCATCTTTCCACTGGGAACCAGCATTCAGCCTCCAGAGATCATGTTGAGTCAAGGTCTCTTTTGGGCCAAGGATATTTTCCTGAGCCACTGCAGGGGACCATGTCCTGCAGAGTGACCCCTGCACACAGCCCCCAGCAGATTCTGTTGGTTGCCTCTGTCAGTGCTGCCCTTATCGTCTCCCTGCATTTTTATCTTCTTTTAATTAGAAAGAAAAAAGGCAGTACACAGCTGCCTCCCCACATCTGTTTTTCCCTTCCCCAATTTCCTTCCTTGTCCTGTTGTCTGGATTATTCCGACACGGTGCTTATCCCTGCTCTGCCATTTCTTTCTCACTGCACCCTGCCTCTCACACCTCTGCATGATTTCCTCTCCTTTACTAGCTGCACCCTCACATCAGCCCCACCATCTCTTACCAGCTGTCCAGGGCAACCACAGTTGAAGTTATTCTTACTCCCAGGCAACCCAGGTCCTCACAAGTCTTTAGGAAATCCAAGAGGAGTATACTGAGCAGCCCAGCCTTACCCACCTTCAGGGAATTTTGATGTATTTATGAGACAGGATTTCAGCATAAAGTCACATGAACATTTCTGATTGTTGTTTTTACTGCCTGTCCACTAATTCTCTTACTTTTATAGTTCCTATTAGTTTTCCCAGCACAAGTGTCCAGGGGAACTCTTCCCTGGAAACCTTTTAAAAAACTGGCATTATATTTGTAACAGCAAACTGGTTTTAGACAAGAGGTTGCACACTGCTTCATGTAGATCAGCTCTCACATCCTTATATTCTCCTTTAGGAGATTTGGGTCAATATCATCCAGTCCTGGTCATCTGATAATACCTATTTTGGATATTCCTTCCACAACCTCTCCTGCAGTCACTTAAGACTGGACAACTCACTGTGTGACTTCTCTATGATGCACTAATCAAAGATGAACTCTGCTGTCAGGATCCTTTACCCTGAAACATCCACCCTTTTCCATACGGTGGGAATGGGGAGCAAACACTCCACTCTCTCACACACCCACTCCCTGCCTACTGAAAATGAATTTTTTTTATGCCCACACTCAGAAGGAAGAAATAGAAGTGCTGCAACTTTAGTATACACATTTTCTTGTTATTTTATACAACCTGCTTGCTTTCTGCTTCACCCACCCCAAGGACTGAGAAAGCCAAGGAAGATGCTTATGGCCAGTGCTGGCAGCTGACCCCAGCCACCCTGGCATGCCGGTGTTGGGTGCTGCTTTTCCTGGTGCTGGGCCGTGGGCTGGTGGCACAGTGCAGACAAGTCCTCTGTACCAAAGCATGAAACGTGAAAAACTTGTGATTTCCTCTGTCATGCAGATGATGCCTTTGTTTAGCTCTGATTCCTGCCCCGGAGGATAGCACAAATGAGATGTAGATCCATTCTTGTTCCACAAGCAGAAGAGGTGGATCCTTCCTGCACTCTGTTCCAGAGGACCGGCTCTCACATGCCTTTACACAATGTTTTACGGTGGGTTGGTTTTTTCCTGCCTCCCTCACATCACTGTAGCTTACATCTCTCTCCTTCCTTAGAGGGCTGTTACAGTTTGAAAAGGCCTCGATCCACTCCATTGGCTCTGACAGAAGAAAAAGCCTCCCTTCCCGAGCCTCCCGCTTACAGGAAAGCTCGTGCAGACTTTTTAAATATGTATCATCCCACTGCCTTTTATCAAGAAGGACTGCTGTGGATTTCCATCGCTTCATTATGCAAAAATATATAATCAAATATTCTGCCAACCAAACTGGCTGTGAAAATGAAATGTTACAAGTGACCCAAATAAAACTGAACTACCATGTTTCTCATTTGCTTGTAGCAAGGGTACAGCCATCACCAGCTCTGATCCCTGACTACAGGTCATGGAAGCAAGACTTCTGGTGTACTTCAAGCTGTTTATATGTTTTTAAAGAAAAACAAAATTAATTTGGCATAGAGTGATTAAGAATCAGGATTCTAATCTGCATTTCTACAGTCTTTCAGGAAAAAATTTTTTCCACCTAAATGGACATAGGTTTGCCGCCTGGATGATAATCCTGATGTGATTTCACACTGATTATCAAGGACTTTTACTGTGGCATAGGTGATCAGAGAGAAGCGGGTTCAGAGGTGACTCTGTAGCTGTCTAGGTGGTATGTAAGTGCATCTTACTTCCTCAGTTCTTCATTTTTAATACTAACAAGAACTGTTACATATTATACAACAAAACAGAATAAAGAAGAACATTACAAATTGGTTTATGTAGTGGAAGCAGCAAGGTGGTGTTGAGACCCCAGAGGAGCCTGCTGATCGATTTTGTTGTCAGAGAGCAAGACAGTTTCATTGCCCAGAAGCACTGCTGAGGAGGGTGGAATTGCTAATAGCCCAGCAGCTCCACACAGCATCCATCCTTCAGCTTAACCATGTGCTTGGGCAACAGTATGGGCAGTGAAGTACAGAGATACTACTGGTGTCCCCAGGATCAGCTGATGGTTAAGCTCAGTACATCCACAATAACCATCAGTGATCACTCTCAGGTAAAGGATTTAAATTACACAAAACAAAATTTTTCCAGGAAAGCCTTGTTTTGAAAAGTAAGGGCTGTGGTTTCTGGTCCTAGACCTGATCCCTCATCACATAGCTTCTGTCCTTGCCTGGACGAGGAGCCTGTCTCAGCTTCATGCCATCCTGTTGCCATCATATTCAGATGTTTTAAAGCCTCATCTTGAACAGATTTCTATCAGCTCCAGTCTAACCACAAGTGGAGGGTTTTAAAGAAGACACCTGCCAGTTCCCCACCATCCATGAGCCTCTGTCTCCACCACATGTTCCCCTCTCACTCAGAAGTGCCTGATGCTGACCCACTCCTGTGGCTCCTCTCTCTCATCATCAGCTGTCCCACCAAGAGGCAGGTTTATTTGCCTTTCCTCACTCTTCCCACCCAGCCTGGGATCCAGGACAGTTTCTCTTCTCTCTAAACAGAAGGGACAAAACAAAGATTTCTCCTGAGCAGTGTGGAAGTGCAGCTGTTTTTCTTCCTGCATGCCCAGAACTTCAGCTTCATGTCTGACATATCTACCAGGAACTTAGAAGCACACACCCAATACGTATGTTTAAATCAAATGAAATGCAGGTGATTGTTTCATCCTCCAAATGGAAACATTTTTGTCCTGTCCTACATGAGCACTATTTGTTTCATAACCTCAATATTCATCTTCTTTCCTCAGTTGGGTAACAGCGTTTCCAGAAACACTCATTCATCTGCTGGCTTTGAAGGACAGCTAAAACACTTACGCAGCAGCAGCAATCAGGGTGCATCAACTTTTAAGCCAAAAATAGGACACTCTCCTAGCAGTCAACTTTCTTTGTCACTTAATTTTGCAGTTATATTGATTTTATTTTTTTTTCTTAAACAGTTTGGGCTGCTGTTTGCATAAAAGATGCTTTAGAACGGTACACTATATTGGTTTTCAAATTATTTGCTAATGCACTCGTATACTAATTTCTGTTATCTTTGCAGTCTGCCCCCCTATATTAGGAAGGGGCTTTAAACAACTATCCTAATTCCAGAACAAATAAGATAGCAGTGCCAAGATGTATTCCTTCTGTTTGCCCCTGCCATTCTCAAAATCACTGAATTGTCCAAATTAATGACTGCAATTTTAAAAATTCTATTTCACCATTTCCATTGGGTTTCTTAGATGCATGAGTGACTTTCCAGTAGACACTTAGGCACAAAAAATAACATTCAGCAAGAACACTCTACACATTCTGCACTCCTAATGAACCCACAGCTCTTTACCTGCCCTCTGGTACCTTCACCCAGCGAATAAACAAGACTTTTCCCCTTTCAAAGCCCGCAGCAGCCTCTAAAACCTCCCCAGGAAGGCAACACCCCCACAGCCACCCTGCAGCCAGGTAACCCAACGCTGCATAGAAATGCAGGCTAATTACAGTTTAATTTCAGCAGCAGGTGCAGCTCCCTAACCCACAGATACTGGCTGTCTCCTGGGAAGCAGCCGCAACTCCACCAGAGAAAGAGAGGCCCCGTGGGGGAAGCACTATGAAAAACTGAGCCTGGTGAAGATGTTTAAGCCACATGTTAGGTTTTGTTGCAGCTACATCTGTTCTCTTTCTTCTGCCGCCTGTCTCTACCCACAGCCAGGGATCCTCAGACCTGATGATTTCAGCTCAGCACCCCAATCATCCTCAGGTTTTCCTCACCTAGGTAGGTGGCATATTCCTGGCCAAACACGGACAAGTGGTGGCTGGCATCTTTGCAGCCAGACTTCTAAGCACCCAAGCCACAGCTTTCCTTCTGCACACTCTGCATTGCAGCTTTATCCTCTTTCTGATCACCCTGGTGCTGCATTCAAATGTGGCATACACCACGTGACACTCATCCATTGGGCACATATACCTGCCTCTTTCTGGAGCTATCCCACATGTCAAGGACCTTTGTCAGCAAATTATGGCAGCAAGCCATGCTGCCAGCCTGGGCCAGGTCCCTTTGTTTTCATTCATGTGCTGTCATTAGCATTATTCTGCCCATGACAGGAACATGACATCGTCAACTATGCTTTGGTGATCAGTCTTAGGTTTTAGTTGTTAATAAAACTAAGCCACGCTGGAAAATACACTATTTCACATGTCTGGGAATTGAATGGAGACCAGCTGCTTAACTAGCAAGAAAGCAATTTTATTATTGCAGGTGCTTTTCCCTTAGCCTAATTGCTAAGCTCTGTTTTATATTTTAGTTAATGTTCCTAGGATTGTTCAGGCAGTTTTAGCTTGTTTGTTCATCCCTCTGCAGGTAGGAGGTGTCCTTTGTGAATACAATCAAGTCTGTTTGTACAATCAACAGCAAGGAAGTCATAATTTTTAATTAAAGCATCTTGTAATCACTTAGAAAATAAACATATAAAGTGTTTTGAAATGGCAATCAGCCAGTGCCTCTACTGAAACAGAAATCTGATGGAGGAACGGGGGTGTTGTTTGAGGGAAACTGAGGAATCGAAGTTAAGTGACACACTGAAAATTACTGATGGAAAAAAGACAAGTAAAGCAAAGTTGTGATCTATATTCAGTTCAGCCTACCAAAGATCTGCATGCATTATCCTCTACATCTCCTTCCCTCCTTAATTATCTTGCCAGTTTCAGTGGCTTTCAAGCTCAGGGTCACCCAAGCCACTTGCTAGTAACCTGATTGCCGACAACAGCAAAAGGCTCAGAATTGCCTATTTTGATTATTGTTTCATTTTTATTCAACTCACAGCCAGTCCAGAAGGTCTTCTCAATGTCTTTCTGATGATCTGTAAATTCACACCAGTGAGTGAAAATAGCTGCCTCTCAAGAAGAAGTACAAGTCCAGAGCTAATGGTCACTTGAGGATCTCCAAATGCCAGCTGGATCTATTTCCTCCTAGATGCCTGTCCCAGATGCACACTTACTCTCCCGTACTCTCCATCACCATTAGGTGATACTTTAGTTTCCTCTGGTGAAGCTGTCTGAAAAATATTTGCTGTACAAAGATCAAAGAGAAACAACAATTACAACTGGATGACGGAGTTGAAGTTTAAAGGAGAAATGCTGGAAGACATTCAGAGATGGCTATGTAGAGATGATCGACATGTCGTTTTGCAACACCAGACTCCTTTCTGATGGGTGATTTCACATGGCCGTAACTAAAAGAAAATTTTCAGAAGACCTTTTCAAAATGAAGTAAGTTTCAGCAGTGCTCCAAACTTCCTTAGGCAGCTCAGTCAGCCTTGAGTGGGGGGAATGAGAAACGTAAGATTAAAATAAGTAATGGAACAGAGGCCAGTATCCCTCCCTTTACTTTCCAGCTTTTCACTACCCACTTGCCAGGTAATAGCAATGTTAAGCCTGCTGCTATTGCAAGCAGCCAGTTTTCTCTGGGCCCTCCAGATCTGGTTGGGATGACAGCCTTACACAACGAAGCTGTGTGAGCCTGTGAAGAAAACACTGTCAGTGCTGAATTGGCAGCTCAACGCAAGAGGCAGAGCTGGCAGGGATTTAATTTGTCTTCCTTGCACAGGAATTTCCTCATTGCAGCCACCGCCGAGGTCCCAGGAAGAAGGTCTGTGAGGGAGAAGTGCATGTGAGAAAGGAGAAAGTTGTCCTAGCTGGCCAGTACTTAATGCTCCTGTTGAAATATTCAGGGAAAGAAAAAGGTCTGTTCCTTCAGCTGCCTCTTCTCTTTTGCTTCCTGAAATTGATCTCAGTGGTTTTCCTGTGTGAGAACCACTTGCTACCTAGTAATGCCTTTAATATATTTAAAATCTCATCCTCGTGACATAAACACAAGAAGGACACTGGAAATTTCAACATGTTAGGGAGAATGAAGTGGTGGGATTGCTGCATGGGAATGGTAAATATCTCTTTCACAAGAACTGGTGAGGGCTGAAGAGATGTGTCTTGTAATGAAAAAATGTAATACCAACAAATATCTGTAACATAGCTCCAGAGGGTCTCACAGTGGCTTTTAGATAATTGAAGAGAGGGTTTACATGCTGCTGAATGGTGATGCTCCGGCTTTCAGGCCAAGTTTTCCAAAGTTTACTACAGACTCCAAAGATGGAGTGCATTCTAGCTTGAAAACAGAGCTGAGAAGGCTTCCTGCTGCACTGGGATCAAAGTTTGTTAATATTTTACTGTTTCTAACATGATGCAGAGTGCATAAAAAGTCTAAGCCTTGGGGACTATCTTGCTTAATTTATGTAGTGAGTCACTACCAAACACCGAGGCTGTAGTTCTGCCTTCCTGACGGCAGATTAAAATCTGGCTATTCCCAGTAGTCCAATATTGATCACTAAAACAACCTCTTCTACCTCTTCTACATTTTTAACAAAGAAAATAGAAAATTAATCTGGTTGAGGAAAATAATAGGCAGTCAGAAAAAGAAGTTGAAGCTGACTATCATTAGCTTTTCAGTCTAGTATAGAGATAAATCAGATGGGCACTTGGCAAACAAAACGGTCGTGCTGGTGCTGGAATAATTGCATGCCTTGTCAGAAATGCAAGTGAAGGCCCTTCAAACATTCTGTCTACTCTAAGTCAACTCTGGTCTATTTAAAATCAATGTCTATGGAGCAAACATGATCTAGTGGAAAGCAGCACTGTGAGGCATGAATGAGTAATAGTAAGCACAAAAGAGCTGTTATTAGCAGTGCATTTGTGAAGGACTTGCCCACTGAGCAAGCACTAGCAGACTGTCTGCTGAAATGCAGGACATACAGGTGGATTAGGTCAGGGAGAGACCACTCAGGGCTCTTCTTTGGCCACAACAACCCCACATAAAAACAGGCAAAACACTGGTTCTCCAGCTCCATGGCCAGAGGTGTTAGGACAAGAGTCTTCCTGGTGAGAGGGTGACATAGCACAGATATCTTCTCTACATAGGAAAAAAATTTGTCAGCCTTAGCCTACAAGCTTTAGCTCTGTGGTGAGCCGAATGAAGAAGAGCTCAAAGCTCCAGATAGCTTTGGACACTAGAAACCACTGTGCCATGCACAACGTATTTTTATTCCATTGCTGTCCCTGCTGCCTCTTGTAATTCCATTTTGCCCAGAGCAAAATGCCAAGGTGAAATCCAGGACAACTCATTTGTGGTAACTCAAACTGTAAGACAATGAATGAGAAGAACTGTGCCTGTCCTCCTGACAGTAAACTTGCTGAAAGTCAGACATGTCTTGGGAGGCATCCCCTAGCCAAGGAAGTCCATATGAACCACACTGTATTGCAATTGCTACTGATTTCCCCCTCTAAATACACAATACTGGGAATTAGGGGAAGATGTTCTGTGCAGTGGGGATTAGGATTCAGTTCCAGTTTCTGGTCTCCCAAAGCAATGGACTGTCTCTTTCCGTCACAGCTGCTGCCTGCAATATTTATAGTGGGTGGGATGGAAATGGAATTGCTAGGTTTCCATAGTTAGAGTGGGACCTTGTCACATTTTGAAGTGACTTGAAGTGACCAAAGACTTGGTCACCAGATCTAGAACCGTTCTCATTTGTACAGGTGCTGCTGGCTGAGATGTAAACTGAATTCAGCTATTTTAGGTGAGCTTTAAGCCTCAAATAAGAAAAAGGAAAAGTAGATTGATGTTTTCCTATATTTGATAAAGCCTCAGATGTCAATATATCGGTCAGTCTTTTAACCTGACAAATAAAGCAAAAATTGCACAGTTCCATGTGCACCAGTATGACTGGCTTTTACCTCATTATAAAAGACTATATACAGTGACACAAGTTTTTACCCTAGCTTGAAAATACAAAAGAGTCTGATGATTTTATTACAGCTTTGCTCATGCCATCAAAATGTGATTCCCAGAAGGTTTCACTAAGAATGATGCATTATTCTGGTTGCATTTTGAAAGACTATCACATCTCAGGGATGCTGCAACATGACATTGGTTTGGTGTTTGTAAAAGACTTCATAGCATCTAGACAAGCCAAGGGCTTTAGGAAACAGAATGGCACTGTGTAGGGACCAGCTAATCCTGCAGCAACCTGGAGAGCACTATTGCCTGAAGCACTTAAAGAAGCACCAATCGTTGATCTGGGCCCACAGTGGATCTCCCAAAATAGCCTGGTACTGACTATCCTACTGGAAAAGAGAATAGCGCAGCCAAAACCCTGCAAGCTTCTGGCACCAACATGCCTCCACATGTCGTGAATGCCTGCTAGCAAAGCTTCATATGGCCATTATCCTATGAAAGGTTCATTTGCATATCTGTGCCACTTGGGAAGCGAATATTTTTTATGTTAGCCAACAGCTGATGACAAAAAAGAGAACGTCTGCCTGGGACATGCTGTGCTTTCTGAAGCTGAGGTGAATTGGTTGTCTGCAGACACACTGCTATGAGACATGTCAAACAACTTCAAGATGTGAACATGGGAGTGGCATCACAGTCGTAGCCACAGCTCTGACCAATTTCAGGTACATGCCCAAAACAGAGGGTTTCCATCAGGTTGCAGTACAAGGTGGGAAGATGTCTGTAAGAAAAAGACCTTAAAGAAAAACAACCCCAAGCCCCTGCAGCCCAGATGTAGGAAAAACTAGGCTTGTCACCACTGCCAGCTGAGGGGATGGTGCAAAACATGAATCTCAGAGCTAAAGCACGTCAACCTCCATATTGCCCTTTGAGCCTGCTGCACCAGCAATGCTGTCAAGAGCTACTCCTATCTCAGGGTAAACTATGTCCCGGTGACTCAGAGAGCACATATGGCACCTTTAGAAGAAAACAAGGATATGAAAGCTTCTTCAAAAACATATGTTCACCTTTCTCCCACACCTACGCAGAATCACAAGGTGCAGAACATGCTCCACACACACATCATCGTCATTGCCACAGCAGAGTACAGTCTGGTCCCAAGCCGGGCAGGGGTTTTGCAACCACTGAGCTCTTCAGCAAATATCAAATCTCTGCAATGCCTTCATTTGTTGTGCTTCTGCTGCACTGAAGCTGTGCTCAGGCTGAAATCAGGCATTTTTGCCTGGTTTGGCCTGGCTCTAAGCCTGTGTCTGGGATACCAGTTCTCGCCTTCAATCAGTCATTGGGGGAGGAGGGGACAGGGACAACTCTGGGCAATGTTTTTCTAACATTTGTTTCTTCTTAGAGGCACATCAAAACCAAAGTTGCATTTGCTTCCTCAAGACACATGGAGACAAGTGGGTACTGCCTTTTTACATGACTCCTCTCAATGATTAGTACATCACATTTCGGTGTCTTACAGATGATCATTTAACCCCACCATCACCAAAAAAGAGCAAGTTTCTGAGATGAACAGCACAATCTTGCAAGCCCTTCCTTGCTTTTGGAGAACCCTTTTTAGCCACATGACAGCCACATTATGAGCGAGCTGTGGAGGAGCAAGGAGATGTTTCAAACTTCATTTGCCTTTTAAAAGATCTTTCTAGTTAACCAAGTATTGCCACTGGGAAAAAAACCAAACAAACCACAAGTAACTGCACTCCTCAGTAACTCAGCAGGGTACAGTAACTCCCTCCTATGTTATGCAAAAGGACAAGCTGAACAGCTATAGCACTTTCTTCTGGACTTAAAAAATCAATGATTTGTTTGTTTGTAAATCTGTAAAATCCTATGGAGACTTTTTCCTCTCCACTAATTTTGTTGGCAAGGTCAACACTAAAAGGTTTCCAGCATCTGCCATGTCTGTTGGGAGGCCTTCCATCCAGTGTGAAAACTCATCTCCTGCCTGACATAGCTGGAAAGGCTCTCACCAAATCACAGAAGTCACTCACCAGCCTCCTCTATTTTTACTGAGTCAATAAAGGAAATTCTCACCACCATGATTGACTTATTCTTTAACAGAGCTGCAAAGACGCAGGAGGTATAATATCAGCTGCTGCTCAGATGTCCCAAACATATGCTGCCAGTACCTTCACTCTTGGGTTGCAGCTATTCTGTTATTTTAGTATTAGATTTATACTTTAACAGCAAGTGCTGAAGGTTCCACACCACTTCACAGTTCTGAGGCCTCTGCAACTTGTCACTGCAGACCAGAATATTAGAAAAACAAAATTTATGACTTAAATAAGGAGAAGATGAAACAGACCAAAGACAAGAAGTGTGACTCCATCACAAATACCCAAAAGACATCATTACATGCCTTAAATGCTTCAAATAAGGAAGTTTTGACTTGCCTCATAACAAAAAAGAAAATTATTTGCCAGCACTTTAAATAAAGAGCTTAGTTGTCTAGGCACTCCAAGACATATTAATAAATGAAAAAGTGCAAAAAGAGTAATAAATACTTCTTTATTGGTTGAAATATTGTAGTTCTAGGGAAGAGACTATAAGTTCAATGAAAGGAAGAGTACAGCTGCCATAAAAGGGACACTTCATTACAGCAGTACTCTTCAGACTGGAAAAGAAATCCATGGGTAGGGAATATGGTAGAAACCTATAGAATCAGCAATGACAAGAAGACAAAAACAACTAATCCTTTTCTAATACAATAACAAGGATGCATTAAATATTCAAACCAAACAAAAGATATATCTTCTTATGGGCTTGGACTTAACCTGAGGAATTCTTTCCCACTAATCACTGGGGGAGTTATGGGTTTGCATGAATTCAAATGCAATTGGACAAACCCATGGGAGGAAATGGAAATTCGCTAATAGGCACAAGGACACTTCTTCTGGTTTAAGATGCTCCTGAAACACAAGTCAGTGGAGTCTGGGACAGTTTCATCATAAGATCCAATATGGCCACTCTGCACTTAGAAATCACAGCTACCTTCAGGAGCTGGCATGGGACTTCATGAGCTTAAAGCCTTCCTGGGGCATCCACATGGTTAGACAACCTTTCAAAATACAAAACACAGCCAGCAAAAGAGTGACAGGAAAATAAGCCCCATTTTACTCTTCAACAATTTCTTATATCCTCTTCAGGTTGAGATGATGGAATGAAGGATTATATATATAGCAGACAATAAGACCCTGTGCTCATCATTTTCTGAAGTTGTACAGGCAGATTCCCAACTACAGGACCAAGACAGAATTAAGAATGTGTTCCAAATCAGCGTTTCATGGTAAGAAATGCTTATCACTGAAACACTGCATTTAAACAACTCGGAGGAGACCAAATATATGTCTTTGAATATATTTGTAATTTATTTTGATTTTTCGGGTGTAGGAGGCAGGTACGCACTCATACTTTTTCTTATATTGCCACCTGGTGGTCCTAGGCATGTGGAAGCTGAGTTTTCACTTAAATGACCACATTTTAAGCATTTAAAAGAGCATCCATTTCTTTTCCTCTGAGATCGAAGATAAGCACTTTTTTAATATAGAATTTGTAGGGGTGAGGGACTGTTTGGATTTATCACGAATATGATAGTTCCTTCACGTAGTGTAGTCAGTTCCTGATTATCTATATAAATGGCTGCAATGGCAACCCCAGGTCACAGAGAAATGGCCAATATGTGTTACAGCTCTGCTTTGGGGTCTGGACACCCACTTGGGCTGGATGCCATGCTCCTCTTGGGCAGGGACCCCACCTTTGGATGGAGGCAGGAGATGAGCAGAGCTTCTGGGAAGAGTCAAACCACCATCTCTTTCTTCAGCCCTTTCCACCTTACCGGTGGTGGGAACACGGTGCAAGGACACTTAACTAGTATGAAGGGGGCTCTTTTATTCCCAGAAGCACAGTTGCCACATGGTTGGAGAGATGTCCAAGTTCACATCTTGCAGAGATGTCAGAGCAGACACACATCCTAAATTCCACAGCTCTCAGTCTCAGGATTACATTGCCACCACACCACCCAGACAAGTGCGTGCAAAAGAATATTACAGGAAAGGGAGATCATAAAGCTGGTTTAAAGAAGAAAGCATTGTAGGCTTGGATTTCATAGGAGTGGAAACTCTGTAATAGATTTTAGACTGGTCTACTGTAATGACACTGCATACTGGTCCAGTTCTGGGTCCCCCCATATAGGAAAGATGTTGTTAAACTGGAACAAGTGCAGCAGGGGGACATCAAGGTGTTGAGGGAGCAGGAGCAGTTGCTCTGTGAGGAGAAGAAGAGGGACAAGTCTGGTTCAGCCTTGGAAAGAAAGAACACCTGGTAGCAGCCTTCTGATACCTAGGAGGAGGCTATGAAGAAGATGGAGCTCAGCTCTTCACAGCGGTGAGTTGGAGGAAGATGAGAGAGAGGGCATAAGATGAAACAATAGAGGTTCAGACCTAATGTAAGAAGAAACTTTTTAACCATGAAGACAGTCTGCAGTGAATCAGGTTGCTCAGAGGGGTGCGCTGTGTTCATCCTTTAAGATTTTCAAGATGAGACTGGATGAAGTGCTGAGAAGCCTGGTCTGATCTCATAGCTGACCCTGCCTGAAGCAGAAGTTTGGACTATAGGACTTCCTAAACTCCCTTCCAATTTTAACAATATCATGATCCCATCGCTCTGTGAAGCACAATCTGGTTTTATTTCAGTTAACAAAAGCACCGTGCTAGCAATTTTCAGTACTTCTATCCTATGGAAATGCACTCTTGAGCAATTAATGGGAATTGCAGAATTTCACAACCCAGACATAACTTCTGTTTTGAGCTATGTTAATACTTTTTACATTATAAAACATACCCACACTCTTTTTGATGGGTAGAAAAAGATTAATACATCCTTGGTCTAGTAGTAGCTAACCAAAACCAGCACTTACACCTTTCTATTGGCTTTACCAGGCTACATTTCATGTAGGTGTCATTAACAGGGGTGGTCTACCAGTCTGAATGCTCACCAGCTGTAGAGTGACTCTCACCTCAGCTAATCCCAATGGGTTTAGTGAAATGGAACTGTTACTGAAGGCACAGGAACATTTGTGACACGGAGACCATATGCATGCACAGAAGCAGAGATTAAACCAAAGCACCCATGGTAGGTTCCTACATCACACATTTGGAACCTGTGTAAGTCAGACAGGCCCACCCTACATGGAGCAACCTACAGGCATCTCAGACCCTTTCCTGCACCATGGCTTTTTCAACCTCCCTGGGCTGAATCTCTTCTGCAGAGAAAAAGAAATGCGTGGCACAGCTCAATGCTCTCTGTGGAGAGCGGTGAAGACTTGTAGCACCCAGAGAATCAATAAGAACTGCCCCATATAGGACTACCTGCCATGTCAAAGCAAAGAGCTTAAACAGCAGACAGCTCCTATGGTCTACAAAGTGTGCCTGTGGAGTGCAGATATTCTCTCAGAGAGGTACATCTTTATATGAAAACTCCTAGGATGCAGACTCTCCAAGATTATGAAACAGAAAGGCAAACATAACGATTGCTTTATCTTGAAAAGCACCAGGAGAGTTTCCCTTGGGGAGGCTGCAGTCAATTCATTTTTGTAGAGGAGAAAAATTCCCCCCAGTGGCAGGTAGGCAACTTATGCTTTAGCAAGGGAAGGAGGGTATGCTGCTCACACATACACCAGTAATTTGCTGTCAGGGAAAAAGGAGGTAATGAGAATGGACAGCCTGTGTAAATACCAAAAGCCCAAAACACAGCAAAGGAGAATCAGACACAGACATAGAAGGCAGAAGAGAAAATAGGATGAGGATAGAGAATGTTATATTTGATACATATAAACTCTCTTAGGATTATGTATTAAAAAAGCATAGGATTACCTTACAAGAACAATAGGAAGAGCAAATAGGATGTTGAGAAAATAAGGATTGATTATAAGAGGATTTAGGGGCCTGCAAGAATGGAGAAGCAACTAAGAAGGCAAAATGTCTTCTTAGAAGAAGAGTGGGTGAGTAAAAAGAGAAAAGGCTTCAAAAAAACTCCACAAGGTCAGGCATTCTTGTTTGCACAAGCCCTTGATTCAAGGGGAAATACTTCCTCTGCAGTAACAAAAATCTATTTGCTGCATCCCTTGTTATTTCAGTTGGGATCAGCTGGTGCCTATATACGGGTGACACTACTGTAACATGGCAATTGCCTCGGGCATAACACCTCCCCTCCTCTCGTCTGTACAGCAGTAGTGTTGGCTGAATCACGCAAACACCAATTACATGGAGCATCTCTCTTAGGGGACTTCAAGTCCAGGACACGCCTGGTTGGTACAGCTACTCCAGGGTACTGGAGCTGGCCCTGTTATTATGGTACAGCATGGGGCTTTGTCATATGGTCTACCCTTAATTCCCTTCAGGAAGAGCAAAGGATCATTTTCAGTTTTATTACTGCATAACAGCACAAATGATTTACGGCAGAAAATAAAGTGATGGTGCTAGCAGAGTCTGAAATGACATTGAGCTCAGACTACTCAAATACAGTCACCAGAGCTGGTCACATAAGTTAAGAGCAGGAGCTGCACTTGAGTTTGAGTATCAGGGACTGACTGCCAAAGGAACTTTTCAGGCTTTCTACCAGAAAAGGCAGAAGCAGGATAAGGGGAGTCAGGTGGTTGGCACAGACAGAAAAGCATCTCCTGGATGGGAGAGTGTCTGAAGGAAGGCCCACAACTGTCAAGAATGTGCCAGTACACTGGACAAAAGTGGGAATGGTTGGAGGGTCAAGAGCTGGGAAAGCCATGGAATAAACACGCTGCCCTGCCACCTCAAAACTACCCCTGATAAAACAGCAGTAGTAGAGCATTGCTAAGCTGTGCTCAACAACTCCCACCCCCAACAGCTTCCTAATGCACTAAAGGCAAATTCTGAAATCTGTACTGTCAGAGATTTTGTCTCATCCTTTGTACAGCTCCAGATGCTCCTTAAAACAGAGCAAGCAATATTTTTGCTGCCCATTTCAGTTATTTTAAAATTTCCTTATTTGCAACAGCCACTTCTTCTTTAGAGTGAGATTCGAGTCTAAATGAGGACACAGCTGTTTCCTTCTCTTCCCTCATCTCCGCAATAGCTGCAAGCGTCAGTGAGCCTCAGAGCATTCTCTCCTTTCTTCCCATTAAGTGTTTGGGAAAACAGAGATTACTCAGAGTTGCCAAAGTGGTGTTTTCAATAGCTGAAAGCTCCATAATTGACTTCCTTGAAATTTTCACCAGTTTCTAGTTACTTCTGAAGTCCCAGCCCCCAAGACAGATGACAGCAGAATATGCTTGATTCCCAACCCCCCCCAAGGCTTAGGATGCCATGGAACCTGTTCCTTCTTTCCCATTTACTAACTGAAAAAAGGGAACAATCGATAGCTTGCCACTGACAGCAGTGTTTACAGAGCCTGCCACGTGGAGCCAAGGCAAGTGTTCCTAGGACTGAATGTCAGCACCTCTCGCCTTACCCTTTTACACAAGCAGCTCATTTTGCCCTCCAGATCCCCGTGGACTCCACAGCAACCTCACCCCTGAAGCCAGTGTTAACACTTTTTTGGTCCAGCACAGACTTGAAGATCCTGGACTGACAGATTTAAGACAGCTTTGGATAATCTCAATAGCCATTTGATTTTGGCTGTATATCTCAGATTATAAACAAGATCCACACTATTGCTTGCTTTTCCACAGATGCTTCTACTGCACAAATCAACCCTCCTCCTTTAAGTCTGACTACATAACACAGTTTGTTCCTATCCTTGGCCAGGAGGTCTCCTCAGAACAAGCATAAAGCCAGTAAAATACTTTTGATAGTGTGCCTCCAGAATGTTGATGGGATGGCTTTACCTCAAACATATCAAAAGGTATCAGACTATTCTTTGCAAACTGTAGTTCATGCCATCAATTATTTAAACCCCATTCTCAACAACACTGTACAATGAGCGCTGAATTTCAGAGTGCCACGTACATTGCTAACAGCTGATTCCTTAAAGCATTATTTTGGACTAATCCAAAATGCTATAGTTTATTACTTTCTTCTAGTGCATAATGTTTTATAATCAGTAAAAAAAAAAAATAATAAAAAAAATCAGTTACTTGACTAACATCAATTCTTTTAAGGTGTGAAACTACAAATTTCTTTCTTCTTTCGTCTTCCCTGTTTACCACTCTTTAATTTGTAAGCTTAAAGAAGTCTGTAAATATCTTTGCTCTGTGATGCATGGACTCTTTTTTTTTTTTTTGTCCATGTAAAGATGCTAGAATTGAGATTTGCCCCCTGCAGAACATGACATTCTCCTTCCTAGTGGTGCATTTTCCAAGTGGCCTTTAATGGGACACCTTGGAGAGGGTAACTGCACCAGCTTATTTACATCGCCTTTGAACCAGGTAGGGGGAGATAAAGCAGTGATACAATTTCACAGTGAAAGTTTGAGTGGAAATAAACACTATGTTGGGCAGTTTTGAAAGCAGATGCCACTGAGATTTAGACTGGGATGATTACAGGCTTTTAGAATATAGTTACTAGTATAGTTGATGCAGAAAAATGCAACAATTCATATTTTAATATGAAAAAATAAAAAATTTGGAGATGTACCCACAACTTCCTTCCTGGAATTGAGATTTTTTGGATAAAACCCCAAACCACTATTGTGATATTTTCCAATAGCAACCATATGAAAAAACAATAAACAGGTTCTAAAGACGGATATTCTGACGGGGTCGGTTTTTTTGTATCATGCAAGCTTTACATCTATTGGTAAAGAATATAATTTTTTTAAAAGGCCATTAAAGCATTAATTGCATAAGGGCAAAATATGAGGCGAGCATTGGCATTTTGTCAGAGCTTTAGTTATTTATTTCTAAACTTTTTTTTTACCCTGGTCTCTTAAGAGTACACCTAACTTATATCTCAGTTTATACACATGGGCATACATCTTTGTGTGAGTTTAATCAGCTGGATCATTTCAACCCAGCTCTACTTGAAAGGTAGAGTGTTCAATGGTAAAAATCTATGATTTTTTTAAGCTTGAAATGTAAGAAAAAATGCCATCAGTGTCTAGAGAAGAAGCTGCACCTTGGGCTCACACACTGGAGGTTAATAACCATATATAGAAGCTGTAAAAAGTAACCAATGACAGGAAAACTAATGAAAAAAAACCACAATCTGCAAAGGGCCCAAATCTGTGGGAAACGAGGCCTCATCTGCACCAGTGCTAATGGCAACATTTAATTAAATGTATGCTGTTATTTAATGGTAAGGTACATGAGTGCATATGTCAATCAGCCCGAGGTACTTCAGCAAGTAGCACTTGAGGGTTGCAGAGGCACTAAGCAGCTTAGCTCTCTAAACCTGCCCAGACCCACTTCTGTGTATTTTGGATGCAAAGGCTGGTTAAAAAAATTTTAAAAGGACAGTGAAATGTAGAGAGCCTCAGTTCAGAGGGGATGCTGTCTCAGCTTGGTCTCCTGATAGATCACAGAGGTTTAAAATAAACACACTGCACTGTCCAAACCGGTAACAGAAAGGATGAGACAAACTCAGAAATACATACTACTACTAGAGTCACAAAATTCATGCAGAGGATGAGGCTGCTATAGATGGCTGCATTTTGATTTTTGCCTCTGGGCTTTTATCACTTGAATACTGCCCTTACACCTTACCTTCTGTCCTCATTTGAGCTAGAACAGAACTAATTCTGTTCAGGGATTTTACTTTTCAGCTCAGTGTCTTCTAAGTAGCACTTTCTGAAGTTAACGGCACATTTTCGCAGGCAGTGTCTGCTTGCAGCGCTAACACTCCATGTTTAGAGTTACTACCAAGGATGGGTGTGCAGAGGCTCTTGCTTATATTTGCTCCTGTGCAGACAACAAGATCACTGCTAAATCGTGTGTACCATATTGCAGTTTATTTAAAAAAAAAAAGTAAAGAAAGTGAAAGGCTGTAGCTGCAGGGAGAAGCAGACGGGACAGGTGACCCTACACTGACCAACGAGGGATTCCAGCCCATATACATCATATTCCATATAAAGCTGAGAAATCACAAGGGTCAAGCTCTCTTCTCCAGTGAGTGGAATCTGAGGAGGACTCTTGTCCATTCTGCCTTCAAATCCATGTGTTCCTGAATCCAGTCCCCGTATCCAGCTCCTGACTCTGTTTCCCATCTGCCACCAAGGCCAGTCTGGGACTTCCCCAGTTCCAGCTACACAACATCAGTGGTGACAGTGATGCAATTGCCATCAGGGTGGTTGGGTTCAATATTGGGTTTGTATGTTGTGTACCATCCATTTTATTATTTTCAATAAAACTGGTTTGGGTTTTTTTTTTTTCCAATCCCTGTGTGTCTCCCTTATTCCCTTTCTCTTCCCCTTGGGGAAGGCAGAGGTTAATAGAGAGCAGCAGTCATTCATCTACTGGCCAGCCCAGGCCTAACCCTTGATATCTTGGGCCTGGCAGGAAAGTGGAGCGCAAAGCTGGGATCATCATGATTCCAGACAGCAAGTTTTTCCACAACCATTGGACATGATCTTGCATCATATTGGTATGGGAAAGCAAATGCAGTATCAGAGGTGTGTCATGAAAAGTTGGGGCTTAGTAAGATTGGAAAGGGCAGGACTTACATGGCAACCTTGAAAATAAATGGGAAGAACTAAGTAAGATTACACCTACCTTGGCTTGTTTTAACTGTGTGACATTGAACTATCCGCTAGAAAGAGGATGATACAAGCAACTTGTGAAGTACAGAGGCTAACTACATCTTCCAAAATCACATTTTTAGGAAAAAAAACCCCACAAAACAAAAACCCAGGAAAAGAAAGAACAAAACACCACAAAATGATGGGTATGAATGGAAAGAGGCATGGCAGTTCACATGAGAACAGCAATGACAGAGCAACAGGGAGGCATAGAAGAAAAAGTAGAAACAAAAATGGATACTTAGAGCAATTAGACATCTTGGGAAGTAAACAGGACTATGGTCAGGTCAGCCAGGTAAATAGGATTGAAGTCATAATTTTGGGGTTTTTAAACATATGAAATAGTAACTGAATGGTTGCACTATTTTTAATGAGTTTAGGGTCTTCTCTAATTATATACAAAAGAAAGACACATGGAAGGAAAGTGATAGCCATTCAGTGGACAAAACCAACAGCAGATTCTTTCAAACAAAAACCTAATAGATAGTTTGGGGGGTGTGTGTGTGTGAGGAAACATAGCAAGAAGCCACTTGATTCCAGCAAACCAATAAAACAAAAATAATGAACTAGAGTGCATATAGTAAACATCTGGCAAACAGTTTGCTTTTTTCTGATTTTTTTAAAACAAAGAAACCAAACAAGAGAAACCAAATTTTCTAGGGACTCCTATAATAATCTTAAAGGTTATTATTCTGCTGTTTAAAGAACTCTCTTCTTCATTAGGCAGCCAATGCTAACACCTGAAACAATCGCTATAATCACACTGATTTTTCCTTAGGATAACACTTACATTGATCCAAATCATTTTCTGATATTAGTTGAGATGATGAAATCAGTACCCAACTTGTTAGCCCAATGCTGATTCACATGCCGGGGAAAAACTTTAGTGTATTTACTGAAAAGAAAAAAGGCATATAGGAAAGTCATAGCAAATGCATAGTAAAGTGGTATGTGAAGAAAGATAACATCGTACACAGAAAAATATTAATCATGTGTAGAGGTGTCTCTTAACAACCTCTAACTTAATTGCAATAAAGTGCCTATTACAAACATTTAGACTTGGGCGATCAACATGTATTTAAAGATGGAACAATAAGGTATATTCTTCAATGTGACTGAGTCACAAAAATCCCAAGGGTAATGGAACGAATAAATCATGTAATAGCTGATGCTCATTTAATGACAGTATTTCACTCAGAGAGGGACAATAAGTTTCACTTCTGCCTGGAAGCAAGAGGGGCTGCATGGCAAGACGTACAAGTATTGAAAGTATTATCCAGTATAATCATCAAATTACAGGTAAGATACAAATTACGTTGTGGCATAGAATAAATTTCCACTTTGGGCAACTTTTTGAAGCCTCATGAATGGTAAGTTACGTCTTTCTTTTGCCAGGATACAGTCTATGGTTATTTACAAATTCCCAAACAAGTAAAATACACTACTAAATGCTTAAAGCACACATGTAAGGAAAGCACAGGGTACTACAAGTAAAACAGAGCAAAGTATTTTTATTAAGAAGTCAGATTTTTATTTCCCTAAGTCATTTTAAAGAATGGAAAAACAGAATTGAAAATAAAAAGCTAAAATATAAACCCCTTTAAAACAAACTATAATTATTCTGAAGAGTTTGGCCTACTCTGAAAGAAATGTACTCCTTATCTAAAGATGCAACACAGTAAAAAGTTAAGCACAATTCCAAGTATTGCTGTATTATCAGTTCAGGTAGTAAGTGGTTCTGGAACAAAAATAATTTCACTCCCGAAACTCAACTGATTTCTCATTAGACTTTGGAACTGGAGAGATTTGCTGAGGTCTATTATCCTTGACAGTTGAATTTAGAATCACAGAATCATTTTGGTTGGAAGAGACCTTTCAGATCATCAAGTCTAACCTTAAACCCAGCACTGCCAGGTCACCAGTAAACCATGTTCCTCAGCACCACAGCTACACATCTTTTAAATCCTTCCAGGAATAAGGAGTGCAAAATAATTCAGTAGTCCACTCGCAATCCCAAGCACAGAAGAACCCAAGTACTGGCAACTTCCCACCCTCTCCTGGAGTCAGTGAACAAAGCTGTCTCATCATCCTTCTCCCATCCCTCAGTTCAAGAATATTGACCACCAACCAAAACATACAAAATACTCCATATATTCCTGGAACTGTGGAATTAAATAAATATTTGACATTTCAAACTACCACGAAAGTTGCTTTAATAAGTTACATGTCAGATGTTTCACTTTCCACAGCAGAAAACAGAAAATTCAACAACCAAAATGGCTAAAAGTAGAAATAAAGTACAGTGAATGTTTTGCACAGACAGGCCTGCTGTCTTTGCTAAAGAGCAAATCTGTTGACATTGAATATCTTAACACAGTGATCAGCTCCACAACTTGCAAGCTGCAACCACTCGCTGCTGTTGTGATCATTATGTCCAGCTCTGCCTGCATGATGCCTCCAACATAAACGTTTCACAGCAAGAGCATGACTTTGGCTGCAACAGAAAGAAATCCATACATAACTGCAAAATGTCAAACACAGTTGGGCATGCGAGAGTAAACATCAACATTTATATAATTAGCACCCTTCTTTTAGCACTACCAACTGAGGAAAAAAGCAACTTGTGACAATCAGCAGGTTTTAAGTTCTTAAAATAAGTAGGGCCATTAACAGTAATGACATTTTATCCTCTCACTCATCAATAATTTAAACAGCTATTGATTCCAAATTTTACCACATTAAGCTGCAGGTCTAGCATCTCAGTTACTGAGATATGACAGATTTCTGGCTTTTAGCCTGAGATTTCCTGTTATCTGGTGTCTCTTTGCGATTCCCTTCAAGCACACACGGGCCGAAGTCGTCATTAACGTTCATTTCTGGTACTACCAACACCAGTATGTAAAGGAAACATCTAGGAGAGTGCTCCAAGTGAAACGTTCACAGTTTCTCCACAGAGAGTCCCTCTAGCTGTCACCACAGCAGCATCACATACAGCCTGTCATTCCTTTGGTTTCTGCTAGACGTTGCTCTTGAAAGCTCGCTGTCATCCACTCCGAAACGTTTTGCTGATGTGTACAGACAGTGATTCTCCCCCCAGCCCTCTTCAGGGTTTTCTATCATATTATTTTATGGCTAAAAGTAATAAAGCTTGTTGGGTTGGGTTTTTTTTTTCTCTTCTGTTTTTAAAGTGGGGCCAACAAATAGCAATACTTCTCAAAGCATGTGCGTAACATGAAGCATTTTGGGGTTTAACCTGCCCCTTGGTTTTCACTGTTGGTGTTTTTTAAATAAATCTAAATAACCAATATTTTTATTTCCAGGTTTTGCTTAAAGGCATCTTTACACTTTCAGGGATCAAGCTTTTCCTAAAAGAATAACACTTTAATACACAAATAAAAGAACAGGATGCCAGCACTATTAGCCTCCAGAATTTTATTTCCTTCCTCCTAACTTATTTCAACAAGACATACCTGTTATCCATCTCAACACACATGGTCCAGTCAGAGAGTGCTGGTTCTTGCCCACTCTGCTTCCAGGTGTATAAGGTAATTTTCCCATCCTCTAAGCCTACTGCAACAATATATCTATCAAGAGAATAACTGGATTAGTTCTGAAAGAGATGACAGCAGGCAGCTCACTGAAGCCGACTCTAATGCAAGCTAGGAAGAACTAGCACAACAACACCGCCTTGCACCTTGCCCTTCAAATCAATATTTACTTTTCCATGAAAACAACAACAAAAACAAACCAAGCAACAACAACAATAATCACAATTTGTATCAAAACTTACTCAGAAAAATGAGCGAAGCAGAAACTTGCAAAATATATTCAGTTAGGGGAAAAAATAAGGAGCTTATCACAACATCAGAGCAGTTAGTACTGCTGGAAGAATGAATGTTTGAGGTGTGTTCATGTCCCCTCTCCTTGCCACCCCACCCTCCTTCCCACACTTTTTTTTCTTGTTACACTGTTTGGAGAAGTCACCACAGACCTGAAATGAAGGCTAGTGAAAAAACAAAACAAAACAAACAACAACAAAAACCCCACGACCAAAAAAAGAGGACATTCAGTCAAACAACATTCAAACTATTTGACAGGTAGATTTTAGGAGCTGTTCAGTCACAGAAAACTGACTGGGGGGGGGAAAATAGGAAGTTTTCAGTTGGAAGGGTCTTTAAAGGTCATCTAGTCCAATCCCCCTGCTGTGAGCAGGAACATCTTTAACTAAAGCAGGTTGCTCAGAGCCCAGCCCAACCTGACATTGAATGTTTCCAGGGATGGGGCTTCTACCACCATTCTGGGCGACCTGTGCCAGTGTCTCACCACCCTCATTGCAAAAAAAAAAAATGTCTTCCTTATATCTGAATCTTATCTTATGTATCTGAATCTCCCAACTTTTAGTTTAAAACCACCACCCCATGACCTGCTGCAACAGGCCCTGCTAAAAAGACTGTCCCATTCTATGGAAGCAGAGGCCATGGAGAATGTGCCGGGTGGAGACAACAGAGTCTGGTGCCCAGGGACTTGAGGCCATGTCAGTGGCTGGTGTCACCCTGCTAATTTGCATGTGGAAGCCCGTTGGCTGCTTGCAGCATTTCCCAGGAGTCTTTGCTCCCTGGTGCAGCATCCTATGGGCTGGTGTGTCAAGGGGACCTGGGCTGGCAGTTGTCTGTACTCCTGGAGTGACCATGGAGGTGGAAGGAGATGAGAGAGGCAGTTCCCCACCCCAGGAGCTGGAGAAGCACTTCCACACCTTCCATGTGTCCTGTGGCACTGGCGGTGTGACGTGTTTCTCTGCATGGCCTTGGTAGCCATGTTGCATAGAGGAACAGCCATCTCAAGCAAGTCCAGTTCCAGTTCCCCACCAGGGACTGGTGGAAGGAGCACAAGTGGGATAGAAAAGAGGTTGCTGCTGATTAGCTCTGAGCCCCAGCGGGTCTGGTGACTGGCTCCCCACGTATCTTGGCAAAGAATGGGCAGATAAACAAGGACAGCCAGTCGTCCTTCAGGCAGAGTTGGTGGAGGAGACTTCTCTCTCACCTGCGTGCCCGGAACAAGCCCTGTAGAGCAAAGACAGCCCACCCAGCACGTACAACGCCCTTGGCGAAGATAGCCCCTTCGGTGAAGGAAATGTCTTTTGCAGATTCTGTTTATTCTAGCTTTGATTTACTTTATTTGTGTTTTTAGTTTTTGAATATATCTAATTTCACCTTTTTTTTAAAAAAAAAGAAAAAACCTACAAAAAACCCCACAACTAAGAGTGCATGTCATTTGCTCTGTGACATGAATAGAGAAACTCTGCTTTGCCTACAGTGAAACTGTTCTTGTGGTATCTGCTGTATTCATCTATTTGTTAAATAACCTATAGAAGAAGTTTCTCTGCCAAAAGGTTGGCCGAAAATCGGCATGATGGGGGGAAGGTGGCAGCCCATCTACTGAGAGCAGATCATCTTCAGATGCACTGTTAGGAAGTAATTATAAGAACAAAGTGATGGGAATGACACTAGTTTGATTTTGAAGGGAGTTGTTTTGTGAAAATCAGCCTTCAAGAGAGTCTGATCTTATTTGTGGTAATTCAGTCACTGTCACATTCAAAACAAGAATTTTAGAACAGGAGCCTGTCGTCATTGCTTTCAACTAAGTTGCAGGTCTACCTTTAGGCAACGCTTTGGACCACTGATCATATTAAGTGATGGTTCTGTGTTGCTGTGCACTGCCACAGTAGTGGAGAAATGGCTACTGATGGCTACTTAATGATTTGCTAATGATAGCTACTGATGGTTACTTCATGATTAACTGGTAAAACCAATGAGTGATGGTGGTGGGCAGCAGAGAGGATGACAGGCCAAGCCAGGACCAGCAGCATGGTAGCTGTGCTTCCGGCTCTTTGGGCATGCAGGGGCAGAGAGGAGGAAGTAATTATTCCCTCACTGAGTCCCACTGGTGACCAGGGGAGGTCCCTGGTCACTCCCCTGTGGCTTGGTGGGACTGTCCTATAGCTCTGGACCAGAGCCTCCCTCCACATCTAGGTCATCTGCTTCAGGCACTAAGTGAATACGGGGATCTCCTGAACTTCTCTCCCCTGAGCGCTCAGGTCGACCAGTGGGTCTAATTAATTTCAAATTAAACACAAAAAGGCATTACAGGAAAGAAGCAATACCTTCCATCAGGAGCAAGCACACGGCTGATACTAACGGCAGTAACAGAATCCCCAGCATCCAGTACTGTGGAACAAGGCTTGATTGAATCAAACACCTTCCCTTCAGTAGCAACAGATAAATCACACTGGCCCCAGATAATGACCTGTAAGAAAGAGAATCATCTAGGAATTTTCACTTTTTTCTTTTTGCTAATCTATTCACAAAAAACAGAGGGAATAACTTAGCTAAAACACTCCCAGTGAATGGAACAAAGCGGATGACCCCTAAAACGGTAAAAACTGTCTATCTACCAAAAAGTTGACTTTCTAGACTGTCTGGTTTCATTAAAGATACTGACAACAGATTCTGTTTATGAAAGTTAAAGAACAACTTAGACACTCATAAGAGTTATGTGACATATGCTTGTCTTACTGTATGTAAAATAAGGGAGGAAGTCCAACTGGCAGACCACAGTCTCGTACATACGAATGCAAGCTCTTTATTTAGCATACGAAAGTCTCACTGCTTTCTGCGGCGATACACACAATGAGCTTTTTGTGTATTCATAGAATATGGGCTCATTAGAACACAGCATTTGCTAAGCTAAAATACATTTTAAAAAATTCTGGGCTTTTAAAATTCCTTTTATATTAATTACCTTTTTGTCCCGACTGCCAGTAATAAAATACTTGCTGTCTGGTGTCCAGTCACAAGACCAAATGATTCGACTGTGAACAGCTGTATTTTTGTCTGTGTATGCACAGCAACTGAAAACTGGTCCTGGAATAAAACAGAGGAAAACCCTTGCTTTAAGTACTCTACATGTTAAAGTAATTGTTTTGTTACTTTATGTAAGGACTGCAAGAATACTCAGATGTTATTCCACTCATCTTTAAAGCAACTGGAATACTTAGGACCATATAAATATTTTTTCCAACACTTACCACTAAGTTAATTAGCACTTGTTCAGGACCATATCAGTCAGCCCTCATAGCAATAAAACAGTAGGAACAGTTTGACCTTTCACACACCTATCTGTTTCAGAAGAATTTAAACCAAAGTGTATGTCCTTCAGGTTCCTTATAGACAAGGTTTTCATAAGAACGTTGACTTCAAAAGATTTAGTATAGTGCAACGCTTACCACATGGACAGATATCCCCAGTAATTTCACTACATTTCCTATTTACCAGTAAAGCTCCAAAAGCTCAAAACACAACGGTCTTATCGTAAAGATTAATGTGTTCACCAAGAGACAGGCTGCCATTTCAATATGCACACAGGCAATAAATCTGGTCAACAGATCAGTAAATGGGAATGATTTTCCCAAGCAGAAAAGGCTGTCACTTTGCAGCACAGACTTTGCATAACCACTTCTTAGGATGCCAATACCAGCGGTTTTGCTTCACACCGATAACGACGTTCTTTGTAGACGGAAAAGTTGTTGATGAACAGAAGAAAAGAAGATTTCCTCTATTTCCTATGAGAATTCACACTTCTTATCCTGCAACACTGTGTACCTACTGTGGATAATATGCCAAGCTTTATAACAGAAGCCTCAACAGAACAGAAGTCTCAAGCCAGGATACCACCGGACACTGTACGAAGGGGCCAAAACTCATTGCCAAGTCTCTAGGGAAAGCCTAGAGAGCCCAGTAGTGTTTGTGTGCTATTAAGCCAACAGTGCAATGATAAACGTTTGCAGCACAAGCATCTGTTCTAGGAACCCATTAAAGTGTTCAATAGCAATCTCCTCATGATTTTGCAAGGCTCAAAGTCTTAATGAGAAAGTCAACTGAATCTTTGCGATCAGCTTTTTTTTTCCAGACAGAGCCAGTCCTACTCAAATTAATCAATTGTGTAGGATTACCAGAAAGCCACACCAAAGACAGAGATTAATCCTGTCAAGTGTCATGCCCTGCAAATAGGGACAAGGCAGCTCTGTGCAGGACATGGGTGTAGCAACGAGCCTTCCAGCCTTGCCTGCACAATTCACAGAAATGAAGGTTCTCCTTGAGAGAATAACTGTTTAGGTATTACACTCCAACACAGATACCTGATTTCAGCAAATCTGAAACATACAGTCACAAGCAGAAGGCAAGAGGACAAAGAGCAGACTTCATTACATTCATCAATCAAACAGCATTTAATGCCTGAATATATTCTTCTCCACATTTGAATTCCCTTTCTAGCCTTTCCTACACACCATTAATTGCACTTCTAGAAGCCACAGGAGCCTACAACAATATTAAGTCTTAAATACTGTAAGGAAAAAGGCCATTAAAATATTTTACACATTCTCTTTTAAATACTTTGAAACAAAACAAAACCCCCACAAAAACCCAGCAACAACAACAAAAGAAAAAACAAACCAAAACCAGCCCAAACAAAGAACAAAGGCCAAAACCCAAACAAACTGTGAAGTCTTCAAACGTGTATATCCACATAGCTTACCTGACTCTGACGAGTCTTGTTTCCTCCACAGTGACCAATTCCTGTCTCTAGAAACTGCTAACAAAAATTTGTCATTCGGAGAAAATGCCAGCTGAGTAACAGTCAGATTGTGAAATGACAAACTCTGCAGTTTCTTCCAAGAAGTAGTGCTCCACAAAATAATCGCTGCATGTTCTTTTTTGGAAGCCTGGATGGATGGAAAAAATGCCAGTGATAATTAATGAAAGCAAATAGAGATGTCACACTTTTCAAGGTACTAAGACAGTAGGGAGCTTGTTTGAAGTCTTGAAATCAAATCAGAATCAGTTTTCCTCTGGGAAGTTTCAAGATTGTTTCACGATTTTCTACTAATGCTGACAATGTATCACTAAGAAAATGTTTTATACATGTATTTGCTATAATTTCTTACAAATATCTTGAAATGATTCATACGTAATATATGAGTAATAGCTTATCTGGATTCATTCTCACCTTTCCATGGCAACTGTCACCTATACAAAACCTTTCACATTTAAGTGAGGGGATAGAATGCAGCCCAAACTGAATTCTGACTCCTGCTCTGTCAGCCCTAGCAATCTGGTGGTACTTTTCACTAGATGGAGCTAGAATCTCTTCTTACCTTACATGCTGAGGCAATTACAGTGTTTGAATTATTGCAAGCAACACAAAAAATCTCATATCCATGTCCGTATCTGAAATAAATGCAAAAAGATATTTAACACATCATCAGTCAATTTTGCAGTATATATCCAGGTTCTTACATTTAATTTAAATCCCTTTGCAAAAATGCAAGGCACTTGCCAGGAATTTCTCACCACCGTTTCAGTATTAGATCCTAAATAATTCCTAATAATGTTCAGCATTCAATATGAACATCTGCTAAATTCTTTCACATTTAGGAACTGACTATAGAACAATCTTTCCAGCCCATTCCACAGTCAAAGCATCAGCACTGCAGAAGCCACACTAATGATAAACAAAGCAGACTACAGCAACATTTCATCTATTCTTATTTTCTTGTAAAGCAATTTTGACACTACCAAATAAAAAAAAAGATAAAAATAAAAATCAGACGCCACATATTTGAAGATGACTAAAGAAACACACCACAAACACCCAGCCAAAGGATGCCTGTTCTGTGAAACACTGAAAGATTTCTAACTAGAGGACAAGAATCATGTCAGGAAAAAACACTGTTAAAAAAAAAAACCCTAAGAATTCTGGCTTCTTCTGGAAATTTTTAGTGTCTTTGCACAGCTTCTGCTGTAATGTAATCTCACCTATCTGGCCTGGGATTTAACAAATAGGCAGAAATGCCACATAGACAGACTAACACAAATTAAAAATCACTGACAACACAGACTGGAAGTAAGAGTAAAATTGGAGATTATAAACAGAAGACAATTATCAGCTAAATACAAGTTGAGGGTGTGTTTCCTTTGATTCCTAACTCTGAAGTTCTCTTAATAAACTCCTTTGGTCAGCAGTGTTGCAAAGAAGTTCTTCTATGGGATTGATGTTCATGGTTGTTTTGGCTGCAAGTGAAATCCCATCTGTTTAAATAACAAATTACTGTCTGGATCCATTGAATGGAGTCCAGAAGATTCACTGCTGGGCATATCCCATAGCCAGACTCCCACACTCACGACTGAAGGTTGGGAATGCACTGACTTTTCGTGAAGAATCCCTTTTTGGGAAGGGTAACTATGCCTGGACCTTCCTATGGAAGGAGGACTGGTAGCTGTGCTTCACTGGAATGTTACTTTGCAAATTTGCTTGCATCATACAACGATGAAGATGTTACTGCCTGTCGCACCTTACTCTCACACCAGCAGGAGCTTTATCACAATACTTGCTACAGCACATTCATTTTTTAAAGCACAATCCTTTCACTATTTTCTAGTGAAAAACATTGAAAGTCAAGTTTTTAAAACTGACTATTTATTCCACGAGAAGTATAAATTTCCTGAAATTCAGTGAAGGAAAGTTAACCTGTGGAACAACCTGTGACACAAGTCCTCAGTTACTTTTGTTTTACCTCCTAAATGTGGTGTTGAAGGGCACTTGCCAGAAACACTTTGAGCTTCTACAAACAACTTTGGTCTTGCTAAATAGAAGCATTAAAATGTAATCTTTCTCTTTAAATTAAAATAAAGCCTAAAATACTGTCTTTTTCAAAGTCACATGAGCAGGACTATGTTAGGTCAGACTGACAGCCTATATAGTCTCATGCTGTCTCCAGTAAAGAGAATAAAATTAGTGGTAACAGGAGATGCTGTTTACAAGACCATATGAGCCTTGCAAGTATAGAAGCTCAAGTACAACCCCCTCCCCTGCCTCCATACACACAGCCTGATCCCTTCATTAGGGGGTACAACACCAAAAAAAGATTCACGATGGAAAGAAGCAACTGCATGAATGAAAAATGAAATGATATTTTCAACCACAAGCAATTTTGTCTTAGCAATGTGAAATTCATAGCATTTTTTTATGCACAGGTAAACTGACTGGACTTTCAAAGTGTCCAGACAAATAACTACAGTCATTATGTAGTGTCAAAAAGGATCTCTCAAGACTTCCAAGTGTATTATATGAAATGTTCATACATATAAACATAGATGTTTATATCAACATTTAGGCTTTAATCTCAGCCTGCTCCATATAAACTATGGTAATTTTCCAAGAGGATAAAAGGTTAACATACTCACAGGATTTATCATATCTTCTCTATTTTAAAGTTTTTAGATTATGTAAAAAATTCAGCAAGTTCTTCATAATAAAATCTATTCAAGCGAACACTTTTCAAAGCCCAACAGTAATCCTTCAAAATTCTGTGTTGGGTTAGGGCTGGGAATACACAAACATCAATGACAAACAAGCTATTTTTAGCAAGTCAGTTTCTCACACTGTTTTTCTGCTGCTATGGTAACTTGAAATCTATATTATGTGATTTCATGTTACTTCTTTCAAGATTATCCCGAGGAAAAAAAACCTGAAAGTCTACGAAAGCTTCACATCTTGTTGCCCCTGGGTAAAAGAACCACTATCATTAGCAGTGCCTCTAAACCCAGGAAAAATTGTTCAGATAAGTCACCTGAAGACCACTGTAAAAGACAGTTACTTTAATGAATGCAGGATATAAAAGCATAGAGACAGCACTTCTGTAGTGGAATATCAAAGATTAATGTCTCACTAGACTTGCAAAAATGTCAAAGGCAAATGAGGAAAAATTTTGGCATTGGGTCCTGTCAACTACTTAAAGATCCCTCATCAAACCACGTATGTGAGTAGGGGCTGAAAACTATGGAAGTGTAGCCTAATGTTACCAGGACCCTTCATGTAAAAATAAGCTGACTATTCTCCTTTGCAAATTGCTGTGAATCTCAGAACAGAAGGGAAAAACACAACTGAAGATTTCTAAAACCTTGCCACCTCAAAACAATTATTGTCATGATCACGTACCCCTCTTATCTGTACAATCCACAACCTCCTCCATCAACATTCAATACCCAAAGTGGGTTTGTAGCCATCTTACTCAGAATTCATTACATTGTTCTAGACCTAGACACATCCTATTTTGGCTTCTGCTTCTATTGCATCTCACAACTCTGTTAAGTTTTTAGGAAGAAGCTTCTTATTTGATGCTTCAGCCTGTACTTCCATACCAGGAAGACAAACTTGGGCAATCCCAAGCATAAATACAGACTGGGCGGAGTATGGATTGAGAATAGTCCTGAGGAGAAAGACTTGGGGATTCTGGTTGATAAAAAGCTCAACATGAGCCAATGATGTGCAAGTGCAGCCCAGAAAGTCCCAACCATATCCTGGGCTGCATCAACAAGATGCGTGGCCAGAAGGTTAAGGGAGGTGATGCTCCCTCTCTACACTGCTGTGGTGGGACCCCATCTAGAGTACTGAATCTAGCTCTGGCACCCCCAATAGGCCAGGACATGGACTTGTTGGAGCAGGGCCACAAAGATGATCAGGGGGCTGGAACACCTCTCCTACAAGGACAGGCTGAAAGAGTTGTGGTTGTTAAGCCTGGAGAAGAGATGGCTCTGTGGAGGCCTTGTTGCAGCCTTCCAGTGTCTGAAGGGGGCCTACAAGAAAGCTGGGGAGGGACTTTTTACAAGGGCTTATAGTGATAGGACAAGGGGTAATGGCTTCAAACTGAAAGAGGGTAGATTCAGATTAGAAATCAGGAAGAAACTCTTCACTATGAGGGTGGTGAAACACTGGAACAGGTTGTACAGAGAAGCTGTGGATGCTCCCTCCCTGGAAGTGTTCAGGATCACACTGAATGGGGCTTTGAGCAACCTGCTCTAGTAGAAGGTGTCCCCCGTCTATGGCAGGGGGGTTGGAACTAGATGATTTTTACACAGTCCCTTCCAACCCAAACCATTCTATGATTCAATGATCTGCAAGTCTGTGCCACTATGTGGAAAGAAGCAGAAAACTTACGCAGAGAGACCTTCAGTACAGACAAGGTTTTAAGCAGGTGTGCTGAGTAGACAAGATATAAAGGCTACAGCATGGAAAGTGGCTCATCACATTCCAGAGAACAGGTAAGACCAAGAAAGCATATCACAGCTCCTCACGGGAAATCAGAAACATTACTCATCTCTTGGAAGAAGGAGGGAAAAAAAACAGGGCATGGTGCCCTAAACAGACCTTCAAAAGACAAACATCCAAAGGGACAATGAAAGTCTGATCATTAAAAATTCAAAGAAACCAGCTTTGCACTAAAAAATGTAAGTATTTCACTGGTACAGAAACAACTGGTGAACAACATCAGTCCTAATTGCCATTTAGTGCATTTTCTCCTAATTTTTTTTATATATGTATAACATTTATTTTACAAGCAATACACTGCACACAAAGTCAAATCAGGTAGCAAACCAGGAAGAGTTACAAGACCAGACTACAATAATATGCAGCAATAGCTTGCAAATTAAAAAAAAAAAGAAAGGATTGAAAAATAAAACTTACAACTTCTGAATTTCAGGCCACAAGGTATTCTGCAGCAAATGATCCTCTGGGGGAGGTTCTAAAAGACATTTGTACAACATACTCAAACAGGATGCTAAATAATCTAAAATCATCTAAATAACGTTACTAGTTTATAAGCAATGACCCTAATTCTCTATTTCATACATTCAAAATGAGCCTCATACCTGTAAGGATCAATGGTTGAAAGTAAATCTCAGGATACTGATTTGAAATGGTATTAAATGTTTCTTCATCCTCAGCTGGTTGAACAGCCATATCTCCTATTTAAAGCAAGGACTTCATTAGCTAAAGAGAACATACTTGACAGGAGGGAAAATGACCACTTACTATACAAGTTAAATCATCTATTGTTTTTACAATGTAAGTAATTGAAATTAAGTTTCTCAGCTTCCAGAGCTACAGTATATCAGAATATTAGAAAGTAGTTATTTTTATGCACATGGGAATGGAGAAAGAAAGAAAAAAGTAACCTTTGGACTAATTCCATTCTGAGACTGTCCCCTCTCCATCGTCACAGTCTCTAAAGACATTCTTAAAGACACTTTGATTTGCCCGAAAGCAGCAGTCACCAGGAGTTGAACCTGTGCTTCCCCAACATTAAACCTTCCCTTCTGTATTTGAAAATGTTTAAGGCAAAAGTCTCAGATAGAAGTGATGAATTCCTGAATTTAATGTGGATCCCTAAATGAAAAGCCCTACTTGTAGAAGTGGATCTATAATTTGCAAACTTCAGCAAAATTGCTGAGGGCTCAGTCCTTAGCTTTAGGCAAAAGTACCAGAAGTAGCTGAAATTGCTCAGTTAATTAAGTTAAAAGTGAAGGACAGAATTGAATTTTATTCCAAACAAGGTACAGAGTTGAGGAACAGTCGCTCTCAGACAATCTATCTTTCTGCCAAATGTGCATTTCAAATGCAGCAGTTTAAAAAAAGTACAGAAAAAGCAGAAAATAAAGACTATCTTCTCATTCACCCTGTCTTCTTTCCCCTTGAAAACTGAATTATCAACATTTAACTAATTTGAGACCTCTATCTAATAATCATTGCTCACCATGAAGACTCCTCTGCTGAGTAAGCAAGAAGAGAGGTCTGTGGGGCTTTAACAGAAGTCATCAGTGCTGACAGCAATGGTGAACAATGCAGGAAAATTTGAAAGCTTTTCTACTCATAGTGTGGTTTCTGGGTACACCACATGAAATCAATGGAAATCTGTTATTCTATGTGTGGTGATACTCTAGGAGAAGGAAGTTTTGTTCCTCCCCCTCTCAGCAGAAGGACTTATGAGAAAGCAGAAAAAAAAAAGAGGTTTTGCCAAAAGAATATTTTACAAGTTATTTCAAGTACAGCAAAGCTACTTTTCTCTCAATAAGATTTAGGAAAATTTAACTCTATTGCCATTGAAGACCCTGGACACAAAGCTTATTACAATGCTTCTTTTTTTAATTCACACCTCCTGATAAAGCTTTAAGCAGAGAATAAACAGGTCTGACCTGATTTTAGATTCCAGTGTAAGTGCATTTTTACCAGAGACTTGATTAAACACCAAATTCCTAGTGCCATTCCCAGTTTTCAAGACACTACTCAGTTATTTTTATCATTCTGACAGATGTTTGTCCCTCCCTCCTTGTTGCCCACACAACACAATGCCCCCATCACCTCTCCAAGAAATTGATCTGGTGCCTCACCAGCCTTCACTGACAGAACTTTAGTTACTGTTGTCTAATTCTTCTTTCCCAAATATTTTCACAAAGCATCATTTACCCGGAGAAGGTTTAAAGCTATTTGCCCTGGAACAGAAAATGTGACTGACCCCCCTCAAAGCATCATTACTTCTATAAGCCTATGCAAGGGTGCTCACATTTGAGGAGAATATGAAAAGGACTCCAGAATACAGCGCTGGAGATCAAGGTATTTTACAGAGAAATCACAAGTAGCAACATGTAGTTCTCCTTTAACAACTCTGAACCTGGTTTTCACAGTATGCCACTCAATACTCATTTCTTTGGGGGGCTAAAAGTCATGTCTCCTCAGTATGGGGTCAGGGTGGGGTGCAGAGAGCGAGTGTGGAGAAAACAGAGGAACAACAGCAGGTGGGGGAATTCTAATAACATCCTGCTCTGGTTACTCCCAGACCCATCACAGGAGAGCAATGAGCCCCAGCATCCATCTGAAGCTCATCAAGATCAATCAAGAAGATATGCTCTTGGGAGCACTGTGCAGACTGAGTGGGGTTACTTCCTACTGGGGTGCAGGACACAGTAGGAAAAGCAGGCAAAGAGCATTTTGGGATTGTACAAGACATTAGGGGATGCTTACAGGAGAAACCAAAGGCAGAGAAAGGGAGGAAAGATTCTCACTCATGCTTCTTTTACCAGAGAAATAAAGACTGCACAGTGGTATTTCTAGATTCTAAACTTGCAGTCAAGCTTCGACCAAACAAAAAGACAGATGCTAAAATAATCACTTAAAGACAATTCCACATGAAGAACCAACATCACTATTTGTTATTAGCCATACCTTCAAAAACAGCTTTATTGGATAATCCCAAAGCTGGCACAGTTGCACCTTCTGGAAGATCTGATGATTGCTAAAATTACAAAAAAATAAAAAGGGGGAAGAAAGGTTACAGACAGATTTTTCATGTAGGTTCAGATTTCAAAGGCCACAGTTTCTGTATTCCTGGAATAAAAACAGTGACTTTTCTAGAGAAGTGATGGGGGCACTGTGAAACACTCCCAACTCACCCAGAACAAACCCTGGGCAAAACAAAGACCAGCACTCTGCCAGGGGAAAAAACCTCACAACTTTTGGAAGGCCTTAGCTCAAGGTTTTTGTTTACAGCACACAGCTTCAGCCCCAGTTACAGGTCTTCTTCCACAGTTTATTCTAGGATACACGTGATGATTAATCAACTGAGGCACGTGACTGGGAAAAGAAACACAGATTCACCAGAAGCAAATGTTTGACAGACCTGATTGCCTTTTATGATAAAGCAACCTGGTTTGGTTGACATGGGTGAGCAGTGGACGTTGTCTACCTGGGTTTCCCCAAGGCTTTCGAGATGGTTCCTCACAGCCTCCTCCCAGAGAACTGATGCATTACGATCTAGACAAGTGTGTGTATTGGGAGGGAAACTGTCCAGCAGGCCACACCCAGAGGGTGGTAGCAAATAGCTTCTTTTCAAACTGGTAACTTGTCACAAGCGGGGTCTCCCAGTGTTTGATATTGGGCCCAACTCTATTCTCTTCCTTAGTGATCTGGATGGTGGGATCAAGTGTATCCTGATGACAGTTGCTGATGGTATCAAACTAAGTGGGGAAGTGAACACTTTGGAAGAGAGCCATTCTGCAGGAAGACCTAGATAGGCTGGAAGAGAGAGCTAACAAGAACCTGATGAAGCTTAACAGGACAAGTGTAAGGTCTTGCACCTGGAAAAACATAATCCAAGAGTGCAGCACAGGCCAAGATCTACCCAGCTAGGGAGCAGCTCTGTGGAAATGGACCCGAGTGTCCTGGTAGACAACAAGCTCAGTATGAGTGAAAGTGTGCTGCTGTGGCAAAGAAAGCCAACAGGATCCTGGGCTGCATCAACAAGGGCAGCAGAGATAAAGTCACTATCCCACCCTACTCAGCACTGGTCAGGCCACAGCTGGAACACTGTGTTCAGTTTTGCTCCCCACTGCACAAAAAGCTGTGGACAGACTGGAGAGGGTCCAGAGAAGGGCCACAAAGATGATCAAAGGACTGGTAAGCCTGACCTATGAGGAAAGGCTGAGAGAACTGGACTTGTTCAGCCTTGAGAAAAGAAGGCTCAGAGGAGACCTTATCATCACATTCTAGTATTTAAAGGGTGGCTACAAAGAAGATGGAGGTTCCCTTTTTACAAGGAGTCACATGGGAAAGATCAGGGGTAATGGGTACAAGTTACTCCTGGGGAGATTCTGATTGGACACAAGAAAATTTTTCCACAATAAGAACAACCAGGTACTGGAATAATCTCCCCAGGGAACTGGTGGAGTTTCCAACACTGGGAATCTTGTCCAGATGATGCTTTTGCCAAGGAAGGTTGCACCAGGTCATCCTCGAGGTCCCTTCCAACTGACTGAACTGAGAGCACTGCAGTTTAACACAACAGGACTAGGAAACAGCCTGTTCCAAGGTAAAATAATAGAGTGGCATTTTGGAAAAGGGGACAGAGGATGAGTGCCTGTTCCCACAGCTTCAAACACAACCTTTTACATAGCACACAGATGTAGCTGGAGTACAGGGCTATTTAAAGCAGCAGAGAGGAGAGGCAAATCATAAGACAGAAAATACTTCCCATAAAGGTGGGGGGGAAAAAGCCAACACTTTAAAAGGGTAAGTGAACTTGGGGCCCTTTGGGGAGATGGAGAAAGATTAGATCTAGTAGCTGCAAATCCCCTTCCTTACGGTGTCTGGGAAGTTCAAAGAAAGACTGTTTTGCAGAGCTGGATTAATAATTTAAGTGACAGCTTAAAATACTATGTTCATAATTATTTATTTAATGAACATTAATTCAATGTTCATAATTTGAAGAGAAAAATGTATGAGACACACACACCAGTCTAAGGCCTTTAAAACAAAAATGGTTCTTCATTACAACCCAAAGTATAATACAATCCCATGGATTTGAACTGAATATAATCCTATTTAACCCTTGTTGAATATAAAGCTGGCTTTTTTGGTTTTAAGTATTTGTGAGGGAAGGCATTTCAGCTAAATTAAGAAAAAAGCTTACCCACTTTAGTGAAAGAAAAAAATCATTCACAGAACACAATTTCAATAAAGCTATTTAAGAGTAGCTGTATCATTAGAGCTCGTAAAGCCTTCCTCTTTAAACAAAGCCCATGCAAAACACTGATATCATGGATCAAAACACAGCACTCAGAGGAAGAGCTGATAAGGAAGGTCTACGTAAAAGTAAAATAATGACATCTGCAGCATTATAAAAGCACAATGTTATTTGTACCATGTCATTAACGCAAACGCTTACAAAGTCTTGCAGAATTAAAGCACAAAATAGCTACTTATGTAACTTCTTGCTGTCAAAAATGAACAGATTTCTTTCCCAGATATTTCAATTGTTAAATGAAATGGAAAGGCTAATCCATCTCTGAGAAGCTGCACAGAAAACACTGGTTTTGAGCCAGAAATGCAAAGAGTATGCAAGGCACTGTACAGAGGCAACTATCCTGAATGAGGTCTGCTCTATAAAATGCAGAGAAAAACCAATTGGGAGCAAACAAAGGATGGCAACTCTGCAATCTTATCTTTCATAAAGTAAGAAAGTATACTTATCAACAACTAAGAACTGTAATGTAAAGGCCTCAAGAAAGTTTCCAATGCTAAGAGGAAATAAAGCATGAGCAAGCACCTAGTTATAAATATTTATATGCAGCAACTAACAGTGCTGAAAGCTTTATTCCATTTCCAAGCATACAATGAAAAAAAATAACAATGCATAACTAAGCAACAATAATTACATCTAGACAAGACTACTACACTCTTAAATTAAGGGGAAGCACTTTCCTAGGCTTTACTGTTTGCTTTCAAATCACCAAGTGTGTACAGCAGGTGACTTGGCCCGAGTTATTTCAAATTTACCCATGCTCTTTTCAATCTTGTTTAGTTTCAAATAGAACCTGTTCTGTATGACACCACCATAAAAACGCAAAGGAAACAGCACATGTAGAAGCCAACAGAAGGAAAAGGAAAATGAAGGTGAAGGTTTCAGGACTATTAAAAGAGTTTTTATGGCATTTAGTGCCGTTGGATGTTTTCTAAAGCACTGATTTTATTTACAGGAAAGAGGGCTGTCATCACTTAGCATCAATTTAGCACACTTACGTGGGAGCACAGCTTCTCCATTGGAATACCAGTGATGTTACTGAAGTTTTCTATGAAGTTCTTGGGAGCACGAAAAACTCGAAGCACTTTCTCATCTGCTCCCGACACAAACCGAAAGCGGCCGATCATTGCCAGGCAGCGCATGTCATACCCGTGTACTTGAGGCCTGGCAATTTCATGCCAGGTCACCTAAAGGGACAGACGTGCAGTTAAAACACAATTCTTCACCAAGAGAAGCAGTGAGATTTTGAGTTGCAAAAAGAAGTATCAATACTTGACTCGCTGACTTGATTGACGTAAAGAAAAGGAAGAGCACACTGCACTTGCTGGGGCTTCTTTATGCTAGACAGTCAAGAACAGGACATCATTTGCCTGAGCAGAAGGAGAGTTGTTATACTGCTTAATACTTTAAAAAACGTAGCTCAAAGATGTAAGAAAGGTAGTGAGCCTTTCACAAAGCACAGCAGCACTGCTGTCAGTAGGCTCCAGGTTCCCTCCTTTATGTTTAAATACTTGATTTTAGGGAGGTCGCTTACTAGAGGCTTTGCAAAAAACTTAAACCAAAATAGCTTTTAATAGGAAAAAAACATCTGGAAAATTCTGATCATTTTAGAAGTGGGTTTATTTGAAGTCTTTTTTTTTTCCCTAGTTTTCTGAAATATTTATAATCACACTTCAAGTATTAAACCAAAAAAACCAGAATTAACTAGAAATCAGCCAAATTACTTCGTTTCACATAGTCACTCTAAGCAAAGAATATTATCAAAAAAAGATACTGAATTATTTAAATTGGTATTCTAAAAATCTAATTTATTCTACACATGAAGAAATCAATTCTTAAAAAATACCCAAACAAAACAAAAAACAAGCAAAAAACCCCAAACACCTTTGTTTTCTAGCAAATACACTTTAATGAAAAGACTTTTAGGTGTCATTGACTACTACTCCTACACAATACTTCAGTGGGAAAAATACAGTGTGCACTTTTGAGCTAACAGCTAGCAGAATTCAAATTAATTTACTCAATTAGAATGAATTTAGACTACTTCAGTACTACAATACCTGGAAAACTGCAGCCAAGGCAGACTTTATATTCCACTAGACATAATACAAAGGCGTTGACTATAAGCTGCATATATCACACTAAAAATTCCGTTGAGTTTTGAATGCTGAAGCTTCCAACAGAGCCTGAATGGGATTTGAGAGATCCTACACAATACCACATTTTCCCAAGAGCTTCATTGTTTTCCAATGAGAAAGAAGCAGTAGTTGTTTGAAAACACACAAAAAACCCAAACAAGCAAACAGTGCAATAAACCCTTCTTACCCTTTACTATGTGCATCTTTGCATACTTTAGAGTACATAGCATACAGGTATGAAAAATTTCTGATATTTGAATTCATAAGGGATAATTATTTGCATTTAAGACTTGGCTCTCTTTTATAGAGAAAAATGTGACTATTGAGCTGTAATATTAACTTTTCATAGAAATCTGAACCATCCATTGTGTCTTAAGAAAAAGATCAAACATCACCTGCTGCAAATTTTCAGACGCTGAACTCCATATGGTAAAATAAGGACTTTTAAAAGCCTATATCACCTAAATTCATAAGCAGCAGAACTAACCACCTGGTTTTCAGGATTTCCAAAGTCCTGAACACAGCCCTTCAAATGATCCATGTCTATCTCAACGCCCCACCTCACCCCACCAACACGACACTGTAGCTTTCTCCTGCGCTCCACGTGGCAGCAAATGTTCATTCACACTATTTGAATTGACTTGGAATTTGAACTGATTTGAAACCAAGCAGGAGGCTGCTCTCTGACACAACAGGAAGGGGATGTACAGTAATTCAGTTCACACCAAACTCAGATACAAAGACTGCAATCGTTCTCCTAAATTAATGAATTAAAAAGTTTCAGGGACAGCAGGAACAGCTTTGGGGGTAAACCATACAAAGCTCAGTTCTTCCAGAAAATAGGATCAAAATTTAGCAAGCAGCATACAGAATGAAGAGTGGGACTTTAAGAGGTCACAGAGAACATGGTTTTGAGAACTCTCTTGAATGCTGCCAACTATACATCATGTGCTAGTCCTGGACTTTGTTTCCATATGTCAAATCCAACATACTATTTTCGACAGAGCTGTTGCACCCTCCAGATTGGAAATCAGGGAAAGAGGCAGCAAAGGAACCTGAGGATGCCCTTCCTACAACACAGGCAAAGCTTAGCACTTGAGCTAGGATCACCACAACTTCTGTGTGGCCTGGAAGAAGGAAATAAAGGAGCTGGTACCAAATCCACTCTTCGCAAAGCATCAGACATCCTGTGCTGGTCTACACTACAGAAGCTTTGATAAGACAGTTGGTCACAGTCACCCTTTGCCTCCCTCAACTAATAGCACAGCTCGCAGAGTGCCTTATGTCACTTCAGTCAGTCTAGTTCCTGCCAGTTACCTGAATACATTAGTACAGCACTACCAGAAAAAAAGATGCATCCGTAGATGAGAAAAATGCACGGGCAACTAGAAACAGGACCTTCCACATTCCTAGACAGGGTTTCTCACACCAAAATGTAGACATTTTGGAACACATCAAGTTATTCAGGAATATTTATTCCTTAAAAGTTGCTTGCACAGGTACCAGCCACACTCACACAGTTCAGATAATCATTCCAGTAAAACAATCACAATCATGAACAAAATAGTGTAAAAAAAAAAAATACACTGAGAACTTGGATTAGATTAATCTTGTGCAAAAACCCACAGCCAAAGTTGAGTTTCTTTATTATCACCTGCAGCAGTACTCAGCCAAGTGCTAAACAAGGACAAGAGATGGGTATTGGAATCAGCCACATATTGCTCCTTCTGAATTACTGCACAGCCTGGTTTTTAAGACTCTGGGAGAATACTTAAAGGTAATCCAGAGATGAACTCAGGATTAAACAGCAGCCATGCTACGTGATTGCTAACACTCTGTCACTAGCATTTTTAAACTGGAAACAATACATAATGAATGACCAAACCAAGCATTTACACATGCAGTTTTCAACAGATCATGGCTTGGGAAAATTTGGGGTGTAAATCACATTCAGGTGACTCGTTCCAACATCAGGACAGACAAATCCTCTTTACCAAGCTCACAAGATCTTTTAAATCATACCTCTGACTCTTGATTTCTTTTCCATGGAGCGAAGAGTCTAGTAGTTTGATCAGAACCAACACTGATGACAAACTCTCCTTCTGGATCCCACTTTACATCTTCTACACTGTTAAAATGTCCTGAAATAACAACTTCTGGAGTCCATTCTTTCTATCAGAAAAAGTCACCAAAGAATCAAGAAGTTTAATTGACTGACTGACTTATTCTAACCAAAAGTATCTACATCCTTATTAAGAAAGCAAAAAAAAACCCCAAAAAAAGACATTTGAAAACAGCAAATTATTAGAACTCAGAGTAGCCAAAGAGACACGAATACTGATTATTTATTGCTCCAATCTACAAGAACCTTGTGGTTTTGATTCAGCTGCCACTTCTGAACACAGCACAACCATAAAGTCAGTGGAACAGACTGAACTCCTTCATGGTTCCCACAAGGAAGCAACAGGTTTTAGAGCCTGAGAGATTGCAACCTCCCTTCTGTGCAGGAGAAAGGCTCCTACAGAAGATTATATTATGAGGAGGACTATTTTAATCATTTATTTTAAAATGTACCATTATGCTTTTCTTTTAACAATAGAACTTACCTCAAGTGACATATATTTATTTTAATTGCTACTAAAAAACAACATACCTTATTAACAGCAACCTGTTTCCAAAGGTGTAGTGCTCCATGAAAAGCATGAGCAATGATCATTGAACCATCTGGGCTGAACTGGCAGTCAAAAAATCCAAGGGTGTTGCCACCCACTTCACCTACCCGCACCTGAATTAACAATCAGAAGTGAAATATCCATGAGAAGAGCCTTCCATTCACAGGAGCTCATCCTAATCTCAGGAGATGAAAATGTAATAGTAGGCAACAGTTCACACTATACACAAAAATACATTTAAAGTATATTTTAATTGCAAATTTAAGCACTAAAATATCATGGCAATTAAAGCTGAATGCCACTTTAATGAAGCCTCCCTTCATAAAGATGTCAAGATGGGATGTTGCTTAATCACCCAGGGGAAAGAAAACACTACATTAGATGAGAACACCATCTTTCTAGGTTTCAGTCCAGTTTGTTGGATGCAAGTTTCTTGTCATCTGTTGCTTTCCTATTGCTCTGTTGCACAAAACAGATAAAAGTGCCAAAGGAACAACGGCTCACAAATTATTTTTTTCTTAATTTCCAAGATTCACTACCATATTTCCACTTCCCTCTTTCTCCATTGATCTGTGCAACTTGCTCTATGTTCCTTCTGTGGCATATTTTGGCCTGTTTAATGCCTCCCTTGTGACTGTACACGTATGTATGCATTCATACACACAAGCATCTTAGTTGCTTTAGTGCTCTTCAAGTTTTTAATTACATTAAAAGATTATTAAAGTTACATTTTCAAGTGTTACTTAAGAGATAAGAATACAATTCTTTTCAAGTTGAACTCTTAACAATTCCCCCATTATTATACAGCTGCTTTTAAAATAATAGTGAAACAAGCCTGTACCTCATTCTAAATGGCAGCATGGACTACTACAGCCATTTTATCATCACTCATTCCAAAAACCACCATTCATCTAGAAGTGACCTTGCTGCACCATGCTAGAGGCAGAATTATAGTCTCAGCTCTGAGGAGGGGAATAATTTTGTGAAGACTTCTTATTCATCACATCAAAATGGGAGAGAGAGAGAATTGGATGTTCCCCTTGCACCCTTTCTCACTGCAGGCTTCCAGATTAGGTTTCCCTCCCTCAACACAAAAAGGGTTGTTGCAATTAAAATGTCTAATTCGAACTGCAACCTTCACATTAGAGGTCTAACCAGTGCAAATGGAATGTACAACTTGCAACAAGCTTTACTGCACAGCTCATTTTAGAAGCATTTCAATTTAGCCTCAACTAAGTGTTAAAATCAGGGACAAAAAATGGCATCTGTGTGATCATCGTATTATGAACAATTTCTACTCCAAGTAGAAAGGCACTTTTCAATGGAACAGGGGAAAAATTAAATCCACTGACTGTAATTCTCTTTTTTCCTCCCAAGAGAGGATTAGAACTTACTTTGTGGCAGGAAAGACCATAAACAATGGTTGGCATAACCCAACACAAACAATTTCAGCTGAACTATTGCAATTTGGAAAAGCAGGTCAACTGAAAGCAGAGACATCTACCAATGAATTAGATAAATCTGGTTGTACCACTTGTTTATTTAGGATGATCCCCATTAGAACAGTGTTCAAAATACTATAGTGCAATATGAGTATCCAGCTCAAAGGGAAGAAAAACCTAATGACACATCCCATGAACGAGTTACTGTGAGTAAAACAAGGCTTGTGAACTGCCTGTCAGCTGCTCTATAGCAACTGCTTGGGTGCACATTCCCACAAGGATTAACTACAAATAATTCAGGATGGTTTCTTTCTCTTCTCACCAGAAGCACAGAGTGTGTGTTACTATGCAGCACCTGGCTTGCTATACCACGAATGTGAGCACAAACTCTCCTTAGAAACATCCCAATATGATAAGAAAGCAAATAAGCAATAAAAAAACCCCAACCCTGCAGCACATAATTTTTGAAAAATACAGTTTTACTTGCAACACAGCACCAGAATGAGTATTTTTGCAAGAAAATGCTTCTGCCTCTCTCTCCCAGTCTCATACAGTTTGTTCCCTCCAGCAGACACATGACGTTGGAAACACAACTTGAACACAGTATGTATTTGAGAGACTGACACTTGCCTGTTCTAGCCAGACTCCAGATTCCTTATCAGGTTCCCAGATGATGACAGTTTTGTCCATTGATGCAGACAATATCCTCATGGGTTGTTGCATGCTGCCATCTACAGTACAAGGAAAACAATTAGCCTACAACCTATGAGAATACTTTCTAAAAGAATTTTGTCATACCAAAATCCAAACTTGCTAAGGAAATTGTTGAGCACCAGAGACGTGTGCTGCAGTACTTAAATGCCAAAATTAACAGGCTCTGTGCTCTTACTAGCTGTTCATCAGGAGGTATTGCATTTTTCACCCATAATCTCTCAAAGGAATCAAAAAAGACATGAAAACAACTATATTCTGTTTATTCACACCAAATTGACACTGAAACAAATGTAATTTGGAGAAAAAGAGAGATATTCACAGAGAGACTGCATAGCAATTCAGTCTATTCCTCAAATTAGTTTTTACAGAGAGATTTCCAGTTTAAAAGCAAATAATCTCTATGTCAGTATTCACTGTATTTTTTCCAAATTAAGGTTAGATTCACTACATAATTCAATAGGCTCTAGCATACTGTAATACACAACAGCAAGGAACCTTTCTTGAGAACAGAAACATTGGTGGGCAACTCTTAAGGCAATATTTTGTCACACCAAATACTACCTTCTGCATTGAGAATGTCTCTCTCAGATCAATCTACCTCTGCTGAAGAAGAAAATCTATTTTGGGGAAGCCAAGACTGGGCAGGCCACAGAACACAAGCAGGTGCATGTATGCAGAAACATGATGTAAGATACCTGGAAAACTTCATGGTCTAACAGGACAGGTTTTCACATTGCAGTGCAAGACTTAGATGACTATATTTTGCCTAAACCTTGCCTTAACGGGGAAAATCTTTCATTGGTGTTCAAAGAGTGAAAGAACAGATAATCAAACCAATATTTCTAAAGCAAATCCCGTGTCTTTCACTGCATGCATTTTGACAGTCTAATTGCACTCTACTGTTCAAGTGTCATCTATATGCTGGAAAAAAAAGCTGTGCTTTGTACTCACGAAGTCACCTGCCATCACTTACTCTAAAACATCTCAGAAAAAAAGGCACCTTTGCCAGTACAAATACACAAGAGCATTCTGATGGTGCCAGCATGTCAAATCAAGAATGCCCTCCCATCACACTCCATGCAGACACACACCAGCAAAGCAGTACCACAAACAAGGCTGTCAGAATTTAAGGATTTAAAATGAAAAAGACCAGGGTAAGATGCTAAAAATCAAACAGTAAATAACTTTTCTTTTTCAACAAGTGTCTGCATTAATGCCTTAAAGCTACATGTTAGCTAGAGAAAACTGATACTCAAAGAATCCCTGGCATGTTACATTAACATGCGGATGACTGAAGATTAATCTCCTGAATGTTGATGTTTGTTCCTTTCTAGTCCAAGAAAAAAAAAAAAAGAGTGCTTTTGAGTTAATGCTGACCTTCCAAAGGACAGACATTTCAAATACATATATCAAGGTTAAATATTAGAGCTATTAATTCCTAGTGATTAACTAAATTATTTTTTATACCACAAACAGAGAATCAATTACAATAAAGCCAGGAGAGCTCAGTTATTTTATTTCAGTCAGAAAAGAAAACTTGAGTAAGAGAGAGCATCGTGCAATAGACAAGGACAGACAGAGCCTGCGCCATAAGATGTGTTATTGTGGCACATTCAGCCAAAATATCCATTCACTTATAAAATACCATTTGCAGAATTTAAACATGTTGATAGTCCGCAGTGGAAAGTGGAAACGCAAACACAATACAAAGACACGTGACTGTATTCTGTGGGTACAACATTGAGCAGAGCTGCAAAGTGGTTTGTAACTGCTTACCTTTGGAAAATGAAGGTTGCCAGTGAACTGCATACACCCAGTTTTCATGACCAGCCAACACAGACTCCAAAGTAATTGCATATGTTGTATCAGTATCTACCACAAATCAGAGAAAAGCACATTTCTTTCTAAAAGCCAAGAAAGAGCAGGTCATTTCTGTTATCTTCAGTGGAAAAAAAAGAAAATCAACTGCTTTCATCATCTACCAATATCTCAATAGCCTATTGACATTGAACAGCTCCTTGAGAACCTACTTTGCCACAAGCCTTGAGTACCAGATTGACACTAAGAGGTCACCTATTGCCTCAGAGTGGTATCACAGAATTCCTGCAGAATTCTCAAGCAATTTTGATATAAACTCTCTGACAATGCCTCTACCTATACTCTTAACTTAAGCATATTTACATTTCAAAATGACTGCAAATACAATATGAAGATACTTCAAAAAATGATTTGCAGCAAGTACCACGAGCACTTCTTACACATAACATCATACTAATTTCCTTATATTGCCTGAGTTGCCTAAAAATTTACCCCACAATGTTACAGTGCTCAAATAGTATGTTAGATAATCAAAATGTAAGCCTGCACATACATATCTGTTACCTCCAGCATTTTTCTAAGGTGTAACTAACAGTAGCATCTCTTAATGCATTGAATTCAAAAGAAAATCAGAGGTGTGTTCTTAAACTGGAGGAGAAGTGCACAAGAGCTGAGCTCCCACAGACAGGTGTATCTCGTGACTGTGTGCTGAGCTTGCCATATGTGTAACAATGGCTTTTCTTGCTGCTTTACCATTTTTTGTGACACATCATTAACTTTACACAGCCACAGCTTTAAAATAACAACTCCACTTTCTAACAGGCTGAATAATGCAGTCAAAACTACTCTCAGATTCTTTGAACAGAAGAAACAAAACAGATTGGATGGTAACTACCTTGTCAAACACCCTGAAACCACAGATACACACATGAAGTTGTGCAAGAAAATTTTACAGCTGTTACCTACCTTGGACAGTAAAAACATTCTCTTTCAGTCTTATGGAATCATCTTCAGTTTCTGGAAGTTGCTTTGATTTTGTGCACACTTTCCAAATTCTTATCAAACAATCCTGAGCGCAGCTTGCTAAGAAAAGGTCTTCACCTATGTAAATTTAAAACAATATATGTAATTAGAGCCATGTTTTCATTGCAACCACTGCTATGACTAACCTAACACCTTTCCTAGAGCATTATTCTAACTTTCCCTGGTGTACACAGTATTATAAACTGGTTTATTTGAACATCAACTTACTCTCCCATTTCAAACTCTCACTAGTTTAGAACACACTGACCACAGGCATTTTTCTGCTTATATGAAGTGGAAGACACTGTAAACACTGTATGTATTGTACATATACTTTCTTACTACCTATGGCCTTCACTCTCCAAATTCTGAAAGCCTCAATTATCTTTAATAACTTCTTTCCTCCTTTTCTTTGTCAAGATTGTAGCATCCTCTAATTCCTTCTATTTTTGCCATTGCAAGAACTATTTCATTAGTTAACATCTGAATAGATTCTCCTCTTAATCTCCTATTCTTAAAAACCAAAAGAGTGGGAAGGGGAGAAGAAAAGTACTCTCTCCTATTTTCCTCCCTTTGAAAAACAAGGGATACAAACACAAGATATGACTGCTCTGTATCAATCCTACTGTAGTCATAATTTTGATAACTAAAAAAACGAAAAAAATGTAGCATAGCTTCAATGATTCTTATGTTTTAACAGGATGCAAAGTTCTACCTTGATTTCTAATATTTGTACTACCATCTCAAGGGGAAAAAAAAAAACAAAAAAAACCCCACATATTCACAACCACAACAGTTTAGGCACCGCAGCGCATCAAACTCATCTTTTGGAGGGATAAAACACCAGCACTGTCACTAAACCAGAATTGCAATTTATTCATCTTTCATACTGACCACAGACCGCCCACTCAATGCCTCTTATCCAATCTTCATGGCCAGGGAGCAGCAATGTTTTCTGAAACTGAATAAAAATTCCCTGTTACATCACAGAAGTGCATGTAATTACCACACACATAAGATCAATTACCTTTGGATTTTCAAGTCTTTTATATTTACAGTTTTTATTAATTGAAATGGGGGGGGTAGCACAAAGAAATGCTGCTACTACGGATTGTAATTTATGGATAGATTCTAAATAGGTCTATTTGGTTTTGTCACCATTGGGTAAACATGTGTCACATCATGGCACTTTCCAGGTATGAGCAGGAAAGAATGAAGAACTTAAAGTGCTCACCTTCAAGAGGCTACAGTGTCTCTGATGTAGATGAATTTTTTAAAGTTTATTAGGCTTATTGTGGTACATCAAGAATAACTTAATGCAGGTATAACATGGTAAATAATCTGTATTACACATGTGAAGCAGATGCAACTGCAGATGATGTGAAAGATGAATATAGATAAAATTAACTGTAAAAAGGGTAGGTTTGAAATTATTTCAATAATGAATTTGTAATGTAACACTATTACTAAGAATTACTTATTAAGTCAGAAATATTCCCTATGTTTAAGTTTACTGACTTCTAAGGAAGGCATACTTCACCAACTGTATCTGCTGATGGAAACCTCTGCATGAACGCAGGCTCAAGAACACGGGAACACAAACACAGCCTAGATTTCCTAGTAATAACTTTCATTAAACAGTATTTTTATTCATAACATATATAACATTGCTATTTTGTATTGATTAGGGTAAGGTAAAAGTGATTCTTAGTTAATTAGCATTTAAACCATTTCTACTTTTCTTTGCCCAGGAAAAGCCCTGCTTCTATGACGTTTTTTGATCTCAAGTTGACTTAAAATGTCCAAAATAGACATTACAGCTAAAATATTAGCATAGTTTAATACAAATGAGTAAGTATCACATAATTCCTTGCATTCTATTCTGCTAAATGCCTTCCTTAGGCCTACTACGAGTTAAGATTAAATGACAGTCTTTGCTCCCAGGACAGCTGCAACTGAGTTCTCTTTCCCTAGCTGTAATTAAAAAAAAAAATTAATTTAAAAAAAAGAAATAATTTTAAAGAGCAACACAATAAGGAAGACTCCCTCAAAATCTCTGTCTTCAGCTTCAGAGAAGATCAGCAATGGTAATTCAACCAAACAACTTTACAGCTAACTAAACACACTCAGAAATCAGTGTCTCTTCTCTTTGGTCCATACTTTCCTGGCTATGCCCCAATATCACTTTCCCATCAAAAAACATTACACAGCTTCCCCTCATTCTTAAAGTTAGAGAACAAGCTGTATATGAGATACAGCTTCACCGAAACTTCTCAATCAAAAAGTTTTGGTCTTGATTAAGAATGTGTTCTCACAACCACCTAAGTCTCTTTTGGCTTGTCAATTCTGCACTCACCAGCACTTCTGGATGTGCCATTCCAGAGATATGTTGATATTAAATGCCTGACTGGTTATGTGTAAATAAAGCAGGAACAGTTTGCCTTTAAGCCGGGAACAAACGAGATCAAACAGCGACCTAAAGGTTCTTCTGAAGGGTATATGTGTTTTTGGCAATACATTTCAAAACCAAAACAAAACAGCCTCCAACTTTTTATCAGTTCGCATTTCAAATAATAGATAAAACACACATTTATCCATTCATTTATATGATCTTTGACATAATGATCTGTATTTTACATTCACAAAGGTTAGTCAGTAAATTTATTCCCAACTGAAAGACTGGTTCAGGCTGAACTGTTGCTAACGTTCTTGTCTTTCATGGTTCCTTTTATGTTGCTTATCTCCTGAAACTTTAACATCAGTCTAAACACACATCTAATAATTTTTAATTCCAAAGCACTGGGTGTTTTGGGTTTTTTAAATTACCCTCATCTTCTCACATCAAAGAGAACCATCAAGACAAGTAGACATTTGTTTTCTCTTTAAAGAGAGTAAAACTAATTACTCTGGGTTATTAATACTAGCCCCAGTTTCTAATTCCAAATAGGATTCTAGGCACTACTCAGCCTTAAGTCAAGCATGCTGTTCTTTTGTGCCACAGAAAAAGCATGCACTCAAAATTTTCAAGATCTTGTTTCCCATAAAAGTTGTCCATTGAAACCAAGCAAGGAATACTGCTGCTGTTATGACCTCTGCTTGAGTTTTTTATATTGTTTTTTTGCTGTTCTCTTTGAAGTCTCTGTCCCTTGGTATCACATATTGTTCCTTCAGATGTATTCTGTTCTAAAACTGCATCAATTTAAAGCTTCCTGCAGATGCACATGTTCATTATTATAAGTGACTCAAAGTTTTTATTATTGCCAAGGTTATATTTGCAAGTGTTTTGAGCCATCTTTCCTCCCATTTTTACAGATTTTGTTTTTGTAGTCTCAGCCTTCTCTTTATTTCAGTTTTCCTCTTGTCCCCTGGAAGTTACAGTATCAACAGCTGAACTCATGGTTCAAGTCACCTATTTCACAGGCTTTCCTGTGCCTCTGAACATTTTTACATAGCAGCAATCTGGCCTCTTCTAGAGAAAGAATAAAACTGTTCTGCAGTTAGCAGAACTAATGAAGGCTGGTTCTCTGTCAGCACACTCTGCACAACTAACTCTGCCCACACTTTGGGTACACATCCTTCAGGACCAGGCTGATGGTATTATCTGGCAAATCTGACAGCTGCTGTATAAGGCAACAGAGGCCTAAATCTTCTCATGGTTTTCTCCACTGGACACTAGATGTCATATCCCTCCTTTATTCAGTTGTTAACCTTGTAGAATTAGAGCGCAAGTTATCTTTGAGTTTCTTATTCCACTTTTCAATTAGGCCAAATTATCTGAGGGAAAGATACTCAAACATTCAGAACAAAATCTTCTCACAGAAACCAAACTCAACGAAGGTTTTGGTTTAAAGCTCTATTTTGATCTTCTGGTTTACTTACTTTCTGTTCCATAGGCCTGTAATAGCTCAAACAGCAAGACAAATAACGGTTTCTGGAAGATTTTTTCCCTGGGTACTTTTATAAATAAACATTCTCTTTCAAGAACTCAAAAAAGTAAAAAGAACATTTTCTCTCTCCTTCTTAACAAAGAGATCTCTGGGTATACAGGCTTAAAGGACTCAAAGCCTGCCCACTCAATTTAAAAAAAAACCAAGCAGTTTTTATGAATAAATATTTCAGCTATAATATTCATGAGCTTACCAAAAGGCAGCCTTTACCTGCTAACTGAAGATGCCTTATCCTCCCTCAAAGTATAACAGTGCCCTCCAAGTTTCATTAGAACGTCCCATTATGAATTGCCATCCTGCCTTGAGGTTCATACAACCTTTCTTAAGGACATTAACTAAAGAAAGTTGTTTACAAGAGAGTCACAATAAACAAGACAGAGCTGCAGACCCTTACCAGTTAGAGAAGGATGTAGAAATTTATATTCTGATCACTTTTCTACACTCAGTTCCTGGGGAAAATGACAGGAAGACACTGACATTGACTTCAAATACCTCCAGAAGTACAACTACAGAAGCCGTAACACAGTGTCAGCAGATCTGAGAGAACCTGACTGAAGAGGAGAGTCTCCCTTTAGCAGCTAGGAAGCAATTTACATCAGAAGGCTCACGAGGATGTTTTTATTCTGTTAATAGTTGCAATGCACTACACAGGCACTTTTACTCCACAGGGAATCATATGTAAGCTCTTCTCTTTAAGGTCTGTACAGATTACTTAGTTAAAAGGTATGTTCTGGAAAGTTAAGACAGATACCACCAGAAGTTCAACCTCATTTTAAAAAGAGAAACAGTGAGCACGAACTCCACCAGGCCTGCTGGTGAAAATACTTCCTAAAACTGAAGGAAAATGTGTGAAAAATAACACATGTGAAATAAGAGAAAATTCCTCAGCCCTTTCTTGATTAAAGTTACCTACCTCAAAAAAAAACAACCAAACCCCAAAACCCCAAAAATACAACAAACAATTCTGCATTTTGACTGAGGAAAAGCAGCTGCATAATCTCTGAAATAAGTCTTTAGCACACTGAGAATGACAAGTGGCATTCTGTCATTGCTAATTCCAAGAGAATGCAATTTTGTCAAACTGATTTTACTCATGGGCTATATAGGATAAAAAACCCAAACAAACAAACAAAAAAAACCAACTAAAAAACCCCACAAGTAAGCTAAGAAAGCACCCCTTCTTTCCTGCTTAGTGGTCAAGAAATCATTGACCATAGCAGACAGACTATGAAGTATTTATTTTACAGACAACAAAAAGAAATATTATTATACATTGCTGCATGAACATGCAAAATTATCCATAAAGTAGCTTTTATCCTTCTCAAAAAGCAAAAAGGAGTATTGATTCTCTAGTCTGTAAGGGGACTGTGCCAGAACAAATCCAGAAAAGTGGTTCCTACACATGTTAGTTTCAATGGGGGGGTTCTGAATGGTAGGTTTTTTGGGGCATTGTAGAGCAGTGTTTATGTTTTGAGGGTTTTAAGTGAGTTATAGAGAGAAAGAAGAGACATTGACTTCTGTTTTGGAAGACTCACTCAATGCATACTTTAGAGTCTAACAGAACTTCTGAACCGATGCATGAAGGGACAGAATTTCTTTGTAGCACTCATTTAACTGTACAAAAAATTAAAGATGGCTACAGCTTCCAAATGATACATAACAAAATGTGCGTGCTTTTAGAAGATCAGACACTCCTTCAAGTATTTCTTTCAACATTCAGAAGCATTCAGCCAAAGAGCATACTTAGAAGCAAATATACAATTCCACAGACTAAAATCTTTTATTTTAAAAATTTACTGCCTGAAAGTAACATCATTTCTGTATGAACCATTCCACACATGGATACTTAGTGAAAAAGGAAAGTTGCAGCTATTTTATGTCAGTGAGAACAGAAACACAGTCTATCTTTAAACAGGAAAAAAAAAATTGAGAAAAATTAACACTTTTATGCCTTCAACATTCTGTATGTACATTTTAGCATTGCCTAGAAAAATGGATGAACTATTTGAACAGCGGTAGCTGTATGTGATGGCTATCCAGAGACAGATTGTAGGTATTAAAGAACCTCAAAAAAAAAACCAACAAAGCAGCACATATGTAAAGAAAAGCAGCAAAAAGAAGTGAGTAATGTTGTGAGAAAGAGACAGAAACCATAATTACCTGGCCATTCTGTTGTACAAACAGATATATTTTGCAGTCATCACCACCACAAGCCAGTATTGGTACTAGAAAGGAAAAAAAAAAAAAAGTCTTCATTACTGAAGTTATAAAACCTAAAATCCTAGAATATGAAAAATATATAACTTAAAAATATAGTATCAACCAATATAGACAGGCAAGTATGATACCAGTTTTTTTATGCTTTCTGAATTAGACCCCTGATACTGCTTGAAATAAACTAGTATTTCAAGAACACAAATCTCAGTTATTTTGGCATGTAAATAATTATCTACAAATACTTAAGATGGTGAAGAGTTGTTTCCTTCAAGCTCACATATCTGTAGGATGTTCAAGTATTAGGGCTTTTTAATTAATTGTGTTTATGTTAATGATATCAACAGGCATTTGCTCTAAATACATTAAAAAAAAGCAAGCAGTAAACCAAAACAACTCAGAACTAATACAGCTGAAGTCCTAAATCAACTAAGCATATAGACAGAGGTAATTATTACACAGCAAAAAACACAGACAAAAAAAAGGGAGAGAGACCACCACTCACTGACACATGGGTATGAAAACAATTAACATTATTATTCATTTACTCAGGGATTGAGTGGTAGCTTACTTCTACAAGCTGTACAGAAAGTGCACAAAAAAAAATACACATCTACTGAATCAAAGCAAAGTTGTGTCTAAGGAGAAACCAAGAAAAGTTAGGCAGTATATTAGTTCATATCTCTCTCACAGTAGATGATGGGGAAAAATATTTAACCCTTGCTCCACTGTTTTTGGGGTCATAAGGATTAAGCAGTACTGCTAGGGACTGAAAGAGCAAACAAAAAAAGGAATTAATTAGAAAACTATGAAGAAATAATTTATCAGGACTAGACATTTGCATTTCTCAAGTCCAGGTAGAAATCAAATACTAAGCTTCACTAAAATCAACTACTTCATTTAAAAAACCCAACCTAAATGTCACCCCTTTAAAGAGATAAAGTTATCTTTATTACGGATAGACCAAAAAAATCAACTTGAATATTCACAATAAGGTTATGCTCTATGCTAATTTCTTCTTTCTGCCTTTACCAATCTGCACCTAGTAATCTGCTGCTCCTCTCACACTTCTACATCACATTCCATGTTCTTCCACCTCCATCACTTGCTTCTTCTCTCCAACCTCTAAGTGGCATTTCACCTCCATCTCCTTCTTGCCCTACACAGGGCCAAAAAGTCTGCTCTGGACTGGAAGTAATGAGCTCTTTTGAAAGAGGACCACAGAAATTGGGCAAGAGTGAAGGCTCTTTCAATAAAATACAATACAATTAATGTTCTTGGGGCCTGTGACATCCTTTCCCAAGAAAGCCATTTTATGGGCCATTACAGTAATTACATACTTACTCAATGGAATAAAAGTTTGACTAAGTAAAACAAGGAGAGAATTATGATCTAGCTGCTGTATCAGACAAATGTGAACACTTTCACTCAAAAAGTTCTATCAAGAAGTATTTAGCTGACAAAACCAGACTAGTGCATAGTTTTGCACATAAATGCTCTACTGTATTAGAATTTGGATCTGAAATTAAGTCCTGCAAATGACATGGAAGAAAAAAAAAAAGAGTGGGAAACTGTGCAATGGGGGCACTGTGATCAGCAAAGCTTCTTCACTTGCTCTTTTTTTCCACCAGTTGCAATTCAGTTCTGAGGAGATAGTTTTTATTTGTCAGAGGCCAAGCTACAGCACCACAATTTTCCAGGTAGTAGGAACTATCACAGCATGTGACACAAGAGCTGATCAGGATCTGTAAAACATTTAAATCCTATTCCCAGCATTTTAGAAGCAGAGTTTCTGTGGATACTGCAAGGCAAAAAGCAACCAAGCAAAACAGTAAAATACTTTTCTTCAAGACTCAGAAAACAACAGTAAAGAAATTCCTTAACTAAGAGGCTGCCAGTTAAATGCTTAAGCTATATTCCAGCTGCAGATGATTGTTCACATTTTTATGGGCAGTCTATTGGCTCTCCCCATTTGACTTCTTCACAAAAATGGTTCTGAACTTTTTTTCTTAAATCATGTACTTTCAAGGACAATCAGTTAAAATACTAGGCATCATCAACTTCAATGTCTTTTGAACATTAACACATCCATTATGTATGAATCATTTTTCAACACGAGCTTTAAATGTCTTTGCTTGATGAAATAACAAGGTTACTGTAAATACTTCTAGTTCAGAAGAATAGTTTACAACTTTCAGAAAAGTAATTCTGTATTTAACTCCTGCCTGCAGATTGTCCTCAAGAGAAAGTTTACTTAAATCTTAAGAGAGCTGCCAACACAGCCTTCATAAAGATTTCAGAGCAACTCCTAAAGTTATCATAGTTCATTTATCCCTGAAGTTCATTAAAATTCCAAATTGCCATTAGAGATTAATGCTTCTGACAAAATGAACAGCAAGGAGATTTTTTTAGTAATATATTTTAAGCTATTTCAGATTTCAGAATTAACTTATTCCTCTGAACAAGCAATTTCCTCATTTGAAAATAGTTTCAGTTCTTCAGAAAAGTACTCTCAGGTTAGGAGCACTGTGTTGTTTTGGGTAACTAATTTCAGCTAGGATGGGAAGAGGCCATAACGAAGGCTTGTCCTGCTCTAAATGCAACTTTAAACAACAGTGGGCTTTGAGGACCCTGGAAAATTTTCACAAGACAACAAAGTGCTTGCTATTCCACCATTTAAAGAACCTGCAAGCACTCCGTGATTTTGGTTTGAGAAACATTTAGTTTTAAGAATATGATAATCTTCATTTAAGGTTTTTCAAAATTGAGTGGATATTTCTTATATACAACATGATTTCAATGCTAAACTCAAGAAATCCTCACTGTAAGATTCTAACCTGTATGGTATTATAAATTAAGAAATAATCTATTGCTTTGTGATATGAATTTTACACTTACTAAACTTATGCCACAGACACTTCATTCCTAACAAAAATTAACACTGGAGGTAGTGATTTTAATTTACCCTCAAGCCTTTTAACTTCATCTGAACAACCACCTCTTAAAGGAAAAAGAGGGAGAGGTTTAAAGTTCTTTGGCAGTGCAGATGCTGCTTTTGATATCAGACACACTCTGGAAATGGACATTAGCATTTCCAAATGGGACAATGCATTTTGATAGAGCTTTCATATCTCCCAAAATTATCACAAACCAAAGAATAAAATTAGGCCCTGTATAACTGCTCTGAAGGCATACAATCCAACAACACATCAGGGTGGAACAAATGCAGCAAACGTTTGAAAAGTCTAGATACAAGAAGAAGCTTTAGTAATTTTTCTTCCAGGAGCCTGGTACATCTCCTTTTATATGAAAGGCTTTAATGATAGTTAAACACAAACTTAATTCAACATATGGATAAGGCTGGAGGACACATTTAGTTGTTTGGGTTTTTTAAAAAAAAAGAAAGGCTACTACAGATTTGCTACAAAAGAACTTGTCTCTGGCAGGCTACCAAATCTGAAAATCAGGCTACAAAAATTAACAGTTATGTTAATAGAAAACTATATAAAGCATACTGAACAGTCAAGTTAAACTTGTTCAGCATCTCAATTCTTTCACATTTAAGACTGAACAGATGATAAACACTGCTCATTAAGCTGCAACGTTTGATGCAGGCCTGCAGATTCTTTCTTTGGATCTTGCTCTTCAACCAAAAAAGAACAAACCACAGCAGGTTAAGGAGTGGGTGAAACTAATGGCATGATCCTATTCTGTTCACTTACAGCCCTGTTACCCCCTTTTTAAGCCCTGTCTCAAGGGTTCAACTAAAGAACTCCATTTGAGCATCATTTTGAAGACACTGTAATCAGCCAGTATTTTTTTTTTAATTGCTAAAAGGTTTCAGTAAAAATTCTCAGATACAAGCACGAGCTCAGGCTGATTCCACAGAAAACAAAAAACACAGCACAAGGGACTGGAGTTGGTCAAATGAAAAATCTGTTTGGGAGCTATCTTAGATTTTGTTTCCTGCATTGATATTCAAGATGTGCAGCTGTACTTACCATTGCTGCCAGGCAAGAAGGATAAGCAGACATCCATAACAAATCCATTTCCAAACTGCAGAATTTCAATGCATTTAGCTGGAAAACAAGAACAGTCAGCACTGATCTTATTCATCATAAGCATTACAGTTACACTGACATTTCCTACTATGTTATGTAGTTAAAATTTCCCATTCGATTTTATTTTAAGGCGCTTAAGAACTTGTACTTTTTTCAGAAGCCTGAATAATGTTATATTCTGTGGGGCCACAGAAATTCATCCAGAGTTGACCAAGTTAGAAGATAAATCACTATTCTCCACTGAGCATTAAAGTTGTACAGCTTCACCATGGTAACACATCAGAAGTGATAAATATTGCAAATTATACCCTGTGGCAACAGTATTCACTACATGGGAAGCTAAAAGTGAATCCATTTCCTACAAGAGCAAGATGAACAAAAAACAACCTTCCTGCAGACACCCCTGAGATCCTAGAAGTGGTTAAACTGGTAAGCCATCAAGATCAAAGTAACCAACAGGATAGCAGAAAATCCTCTGTACAGAAGCAGAACTGGTCCTTCCACCACTGGAATGCACAACAGCAAGACAAAAAGGAAAGGACAGAAGTTTGTGGTGTTCTTTGGGAGCACAAGAAATGTCTTCCAGAACATGGGACTGAAGAGGGGCAGCTCTCACCTATTTCTCTCACGTAGGCAGGGTAATGTGATATACTTGAGTATACCAGATAAGAAAGAAAGTAGCTTGAGAGATGCAGTCAGTACAACTCAACTACCAAATAATACTTTAAAGAAATAAATAGGGTGGGTAATTTAGATTATGTATTTCAAAAAGTTGTTCTTCCACATGTGCATGCAAGGGCCTAGTTCACCAGAAGGTCAAAATCCTATTATCCCACACCTCATTGGACTTAAGTCAATAGTAACAAACAAGTGACTAGTTTAACCTCACCTTTCCAATGCCAGCAATCATCATTTTGCTAAGTAATTTTAAGTCACGCACACACACACACACACAGAGCTAGCCTGCCCCCACATTACAGGGCAAAATGATCGTTCAGATTATCATTCTGAGTATGTATTAAAAAGAAACAAGTAATTTCAGCCAACTGATGAACACTAAAGATAAATCACTCTCTACAGAAGAAATCTGACCCAAAGCTGTTAAACTAGCATAACCCTCAGCTTTCAAAGTGGTTTGGTGTACCAAAATTTGAGGGGAAATTAATGCAGTTGCATTAAAAGATGTCAGTATTTAGCCAAGTACTTCAGTGCAATCATGAAAAGCATTCATCACGTTTATTAAGCCAGTATGTCGTCCCTAATGTTAAAAATGTTACCTTCTGAACCATGTCGAGACCAGATTCTCACAGTGGAGTCAGAAGCTGCAGAAGCTATCAGCAGATTTAAATCAGGTTCATCTGACTGGTAGACAGCATCCACAGCACAAACAGCTTCAGCATGTCCTTTGAGAGAAGTGCTTTTCACAAGCTGAACACATCAGAAAGTTTTACAAAGTTATACAAACACACAAAATTAATTCCAGTAACATCTGAGAGAATTTTTAAAGCTATTTTAAGAAATAAAATAATTTAATACTGAAAATGAGGTGTATGACAGCAATGGCACAGCATCTGCCAAGCTAGGCTTAAGCTATAGCACATTCCAGAAAAACAGAGGGACACAGCAATAATGACTATTAACTTAGTAAGATTTTATTCAAAGCTGAACAGAATTAAATGTTCCTGTGTACACTATACAAACCTCACCATTCCTTGAGGAGGGTTAGAAATAGCATAGAAGTTAGAGCAGCTTTCCTTCCTTTTACTCCTTCTCTTGCCCCTCACTCTAAGGAACATCACATAAAAGTTTGGAGAACCTTAGCAAAGGAGAAGGAGCAGAGAACACAATGGAATAAGCTACAGCAACTTGAGCAGCAATGTTTACTGTGTTCTCACAAATCAAACCAGTTTTTTACTCCTTCAAAACATCAACATGAAAAATAAAAACCAAAAACTCTAGATTTAGACTTAGGTACATACTTTGTTAGTGAATGAATTTGTGATTCAATTTGTAATCTGTTCCCCAGAAACATAAATTGCAAAATGAGAAGCTTTTAATTCTGCAACCAGAAGTTGTTCAGCATTTATCCAAGTTTCTCATAAACACACTTGATATCCCTTTCAAAAATACACTCTTGTAGGCCCCAGTAAGAATTTTTGACTGGCCTGACATAGAACTTCTCTTCTTTTTAAGAATTTACACTAGTCTAGAGCTGTTGTTAAAATATGTACAACATCAGCAGAAAAGATTAATAAAGAAATCCACATGCTATTTTAAATAATATGTAAAAAAACTCCATAAATATGTTATTTATTACTAAATACAATGGATCAGGAATTATTTATTTCTGAGAATATTCCCCCATCAAGCTAGATACATTTCCCTCTCATATGCATTCTCCTGCATTTTAAAATGCCAAGTCTAATCTATTTTGAGATAGCCTATGACATGGGTTACCTACACAGCCATTCACAAACCAATGCCAATGATTTAAAATACTTTAAATTATTATCTAACTTTTAAATCTACATTTCAGTTCATTCTGAAGGTTCTTTTACACCATACCCCATCTTTCGTCTTACATTTTACAGTATGAATAATAAGTTAGCACTTCTCACTTTCCTCAATTTCTCTGGCAAAACTCAAATATCACACATTTTACTGTTGTGGGTTTTTTTTAAACACCTACCCCAACTTGTATATCATCCTGGTAAGACTATAGAAACTATAGATAAATACTATACAGTTACATGAATTGACAGGAAACCACTAGAAATGGACATAAAGAAACAAGGAAGAATTTGAGGTGGTAGAAAAAACTACATAGCATCAGAAAACTGATGACTCAAGAACAGACAAACAGGATCTTGTAGACAAGCTAATCAAATCCACCTGATGACTGCTTAGCTAATTTCTTAATGAAGGCTAATTATCTTAATGAAATAAACTACAGAAAAGAAGAAAAATTTAAACTAAAACATAACATGGCAGAATAGCAACAGTTTGAAGGAGATACACGGCAGGGTTCAATAGTCAAGGTAAAACAATGAGGTATGAATAAGAAATACAGACAAAACAGATAATTTGTGGTATGTGAGAAACTAGTTGGGGGAACTTTAAAAAGAGATTATTCCTGCTTACCTGACTGTTCCACGTTCCTGTTCTATTCCATTCCCAAAGAATGACTTGTTTATCAGATCCACCAGAAACTAACTCTGTTTCAGAAGCTAAAAAATACATTTTGCTAAGTTATGTAACACCAGTCAACAACATAATCAGTTACATTGTTTATCACTCACAAAATATCATGTATCAACTGTAAGCAAAGTTTCAATCAAAAGAAAGTGTGGCTAATAGGAGTTGCACTCTGCAGGACAGCTTAAAAGCAAAAATATTCTCCAAGACAATATAAAGAGAAAAAAGACAGAGGAATATTTAAAGTTCTATATGAATGTGATAAATATCTATTCTTCCAAAAAGATTCTCAAATTCAACAGTGTAATTTAATATTTTCTGGGGTTTTGTGGTCTTTTTTGAAGTATAGGAAAATAAAACAAGAGAAATCCAACCAAACAGAATTAATTTTCATTCATATGAAAATTTAATTCTCAAGTTCCCTGAAAATTGTTTCTCAATAAATTTTAAGAATAAAATGTTTTAATGCAACCAGTTTAAAGGATGGCAGTTTATATCAGTATTAAAATGGAATGTTTTCACCACAGTGCTTCACACCTCCCCCCCAAAAAAAACCCCAACATCAAAAAACCCAAAAAAGCAAAAAGCACAACAGACATTATATGTTAACAGTCTAATAATCTGCTCCGTTCTCTCTTTGTGAGTTGCTATAAATGCCTAAAGGCAAGAACACACACCTTTGAAAAATCTGCACTAAGTAACTTTAAATCCCAGAATTACTATCCAGCAAAAGCCTCAAAAATCTCAAACATCTCCACCTTTAAAGATTGTTTTTTTCGTGGATATGACCTCCATGCAACTTAGGGCTTTAGAGTCAAGGCATTGCGAGTCAGTTTACAAAGTCAAAACACGCAGGATTCCAACCCCTTACTAAGGAGCCTGGTGGCAGCACAAGGATCACAGCTGCTGATGTGTCAGAATCATAGAATTGTCAGGGTGGGAAGGGACCTTAAAGATCATCTCGTTCCAACCCCCCTGCCATGGGCAGGGACACCTCCCACTAGAGCAGGTTGCTC
>WUAM01000359.1:41962069-41974947 GCA_024336885.1 Actenoides hombroni | reverse complement strand
TCAACACACTCCAGCTCCCAGTACTACAGCATAAGGGCTGGATGGGGAAAAGCAGCTCAGCCAGACCCACTACAGTCCCAAAGGTAAATCAGATAAAGTATACTAGGCAGAGGAAATTGCACTGAAAGAGAAGTTTTACTACATCTTTAGATTTAAGGTACTGAGTTCTACTTTGCACCTAAAGCTGGAATTCAGCCTTCTTCTTATGTGTACCAATTAAAAAAAAACCTATACTCTTTGGACATTGAGTAAATATTTTTATAATTAAACTAATAAGACAGCCATTAAAAAATTCCTTATCTATGTTGTTCTTTTAATTATGGAAAATTACCTTATTCACAAGATGATGCAGAAAATTTTCACATACAAAAATATACAGCTAAAACAACTAAAAGAACTAAACAAAAACCAGCCATGTAATAGACCCAAAATATAAAAAATAATCGTTAGACAAATATATATTTCCTTATTTTACCATTCTTGCTTCCTACCTACTAAATGGTGAACACCACAAACTAGGCCCCTCATGCTGTTATCACCATATGAGGTGAAACCTGCCTGGTTTGTCAAAGTAACTGTTGAAGAGGTAAAGAGAAATGTTAAGACCAAGATCCAACTCCCCAGAGTGACTTAGGAATCCAATTTCTATTCTGTTGCCCAAATAACTGCCTTCTGAGGATCCGTGCCTACATTGTTCCGCTTAATCTGCGAGCGACATAGTTAATTTGACTCACTGGATGAAACAGAGAGAAAGAAAATGGGTTAGCATTGGGAAAACACCATGAAATTGTGAAAATATGAAAGAATGTTTTACAGAAACAAGCAACATCTGCATCAGTGTAATGATTTGGATGATCACATACAACACAACTCAAGCTGGCATTTCCAAGCACCTGAGTTTTATCTCTTGTACGCTAATGGATTTTGAGGCATGTTTTGTTGTTTATTTTTTCTGTTCATTTCCAGTCGCAAATATAACCATTTAAAGGAGTAAAAGACTGGAGCAGACATGTCTAGAGACTGAGGGCAAAGGCAATCTCTGCTCTAGCGAGCCTGGCAGGACATTCTGCAAATAGCTTTGCATGAAAGAACCGAGCAGAAGGAGCATGTACCTAAAAGCCTGCAGTACATGCTGAAATTCACTCATGAGAAGCAAACTCCTGCACAGTCAGCAGTAATAGTACTTAGAAGTACCTTCGCCTTTCACGCCGCATTAATTGTCAACAAAACTAAACTTACACAAGGCTAGAGTGAGTTTTTACCTTATTTTGAGGTAAGGAATACTGGCAAGGTAAATTACAACATTCCTCATCATTCCTTTCCCAGTTCTACTATTTCTTCCATCCAGAAAGTCCATCCCCCATGTAATCAGCAACAGCAATACTTTTCTTTTGCTTCAGACCATATTCTAGAGATAAAGAAACCCACATCCACCCAGTCTATTCCAGACTCTGTTCTCTTTTGAAGCTGCAGGGTCTCAGAGAAAATCCAGTTGCCCCTTTTCTCATCATCTGTGATGCTGCAGAGTCTGCTGACCTAATGCAGGTCCTTAACTTGGTGACATGGATCCTGAATGAGCACACATCTCCTACAGGCTAGAAGGCCATCTCCTGTTGCCCCAGCCTCCATTGGAGGCTCTAGGTATTTTCTGTAGCCCAAGACATGGAGAGTTTTATCCTCCTGGAGCTGTGTCTGGGCCAAGGCCTCTGGCCCTATTTGAGCAGTGGCATTGGACCAGATAACCTGCAGAGGTCTCTTCCAACATGACCTCCTAAGGTCCCTTAAAAATTCATTCATGCTGTGATTCTGTTAAAAGGAAATTGCTGCAATGTCTGCTGGGGACCATGCCCTGCAATGCATCTCCACCATGTTCAGAGAAGAGTCACTGGGTGTCCTGCACAAACTGTGGCATCTGTCACCTCCTTTATGAAATGGTTTCCTGATTGTGTGATTTATCTTTTCAGTATTCCTTCTTTTGATAGCAGGACTTGGATCAGGCAACCTTCAAAGATCCCATCCAGCCTAAACCATTGCATGATTCTCATAGTTTTCTAACAGCTGATTGTATTTTTGACAGCCGGTGATTTCTCAGTTCAGCTTTGCCTTCTCCCCAGTAGATATCTCTGTTCCTAGTCTGTCTATCTTCTACAACCTTTTTTAACTTCTTGTGTCTTTTTTCCTCTCTCCTGTTCCCTTCCCTGTTTCCCTGACTTCTGCACCAGGTGCCTTGCAGAAGACGTATTCAAGGAGGCAGCTCTCCTGAGCATACCTGCTCTACCAGGCTTTGTCCATGGGCTTGAGCAGCCCGTTCATTCGTGGGAGCAGCTGCTGCGTGGGAGCTGGCTGCTCCAGCCAGCCTGAGCTGTGCTGCTGGGGGCTGGGACCGAGATAACCTTCCAGCCTCTCAGGAACCTGTTTGTTTGCTGGACAGCCTGCTCTAACTTACAATACCATCAAGAAAGGTAGGCTGTGTGCACATCAAGGGGTGGAGCACAGTGTTCCAGCCCAGGAGAGCACTGCCTGTCCCTTGCCAGTACCCGAAGCGGGCACAGGTGGGTGCTAGGCTGCTTGCCCAGTAGGACCCTCAGGCTGCACTGGGCTGCACAGGGCCCCTCACCATTGTATCACCTCAGTTACATCATGGTCACGGAGCTGCCTGCAGCTCCCACACCGTGCTGTCGATTCCACCTTCTGCATGGCCTTGCCTTTATCCATCCATGCAGCAAGTTCTCATCTGACTGTCCTTTGTGAACAGAGTTGTTTTCTTGTGAGAAAATCCTATAGTAGCTCAAAAGGGGAAGAGCATCTCTCCATGGACAGGAATGGCTCTACATAGCATCTCTTGGGAAAATCCAGCTGGGCTCCATCTGATGCTGTATGAACATGAGATGCCCAGAATCTGAAGGGATGTAAGATATACCATCTATATTCCTCTTCTTATCCTATCTTACAAAACCTGCTCTTTTATGAAGCCATTTGTTATCTGGCCTTTCATGTTGATATCCGTAATAAGCCTTGCTCCATCCCTCTCCCCCCTCACCTCACTCCTTGCCTGGTGCAGAACAACCCCCTCTGCTGTTTAGCACCCGAGGTGCCAGCTGCTGTAACGCTGTCTTTGGGCCCACCATCCCCCACACCCCTAGATCACTTCCCACCTCGCAGCCCCAACAGCCAGACTGTGGAAAGACTTCAGGATGCTACTTAGACAGCAGAGAGTCCAAGTACCAGGGGCTGAAAGACTGTCACCCACCTCAGTGCGTTTACTTTTCTCAAACTATAGGATGTTCCTTAAATTGTGTAAATTAGTTGTGTTTATACTATTAAAAATATATATATATATATAATTCTACACTAAAGCGTTGTGTAGATGCTTCCCACAGAAACCAGCTCCTCTGAGCCAGGGAGCTGCACATCATTCCCAGACTAGTTGTAGTACAGTTCGTGTGCTTGGTAAATGCTATCAGGTCACCCAAAAATGTATAGCAAGCAAGCAAGAAAAAGGAGAGCTGCTGAGATGACTTCTACCTGCCTGCTTTTCTGCTTGTTTAGCAGTTTGTGAGAGCGGCTTTAAATTATTCTGGTTTCAGTAGCCTGTTGTCTGTATATTATTTTTTACCTGCCTGTCATTAGTCATTACCTGACTTGCACTGGAAGCGCTCAGGATCCAGGGAAGGCAAGGCATTTTGGTTCATCTGTTTACATGAGGCTTGTGACAGATGGCAGAACTTTATTCTTAATGAGAAGTTTTCCCAGCCCGTGTCTCCAGTGAGAGAATGCTCCCAAAGCCTGCAGCGAACCCAAGGTCACTGCAGCAGGACAACCTCAGGGGGGACCAGGAAAAAGCACGAGCCCCAGGATGGTCTGTAACAGTCTGCACATGCCATGAGCTTAACAGATGATGTTGTTACCCCTGGCACAGTTCTACCTTTTGAACACCGGGGCATAATAATAAGATGGCAAAAAAAGGATAAGGATAAGCCTACTTTAGCCTTGAGGAAAACTGAAAAGAAGCTGGAGCATTCATGTGGGAGCCAAAAAAATAAGAGTGTTATTTACTTGGACTTTATTAGAGCCTGCATCCAACTGCATCAAGCATTAGTCATCTTCATAGAGTTTTTAGTAGAAGGAATGACTAACTTAATTATAATAAAACCAACATTCTTACTTTATAATACAGTACAAAATCAACTAAAATATTAGCAGATAATCTCTAAAACCATAAAGCCATCTCTGGTCATATTTGAATGGTATAATCTGTAATAATTCGGTCATGCTTAGGTGTATTTTTCCAGATGTATTCCAATGGAATTGTCATCACAACCTTCTCCAAATTCTCCCAATAAAAGGCATCAATGTGAATAAAACATTATGGTGTAAGGAAGCAATTATCTTTAAGATATATAAGAGTCATTATGATTTCCATCTTCTATGTCACTCTCTGCATCAAAAATTGTATCTAAAAAATGTTTTCTGATCCCCTTTCAAACATGTAGTACCTGTTAGGAAGTAAACATAGATTTTCTTGTGCTGTATGAAACATGTTGATGTCCTAGGAAATGTTAAGATGTTTTAAACATGATCTTTTTTTAAACATGGTTTGGGGTTTTTTTTCTGAGATCTGTGAAGAGAATATGTTTCCCTTCTTGCTAGTTCAATCATATACATCAAAATTTTATTTTCCTTTATTTAATCAATTCATGATTCAGAGAATTCCTAAAATAAACCAAATCTCTCTCTAGACATGCAAAGCATTACAGGAGTTGTCCCAGGCTGATATAAATTGTTATACTTCCACTGGAGCAAATCTTTGATTATTTGCATATTATGAGGGTTTGGCTCAGAACTGTGAGAAGAAAAGTGGCCTTTTATTCTTTGCCTCAATAAATGCTCGATATTCCTGGTAAACTATGACATAAATCATTTTTATTACCTTGTTGTAGACATATTACATTAAAAAAATCCTCTTCTGAACGTCGAAAATTTGATCTGCCTTTTTCAGCGCTGCAGTTTAAAAACAAATGAAATAAATTTTAGGTGGGCATTCATGAAATTGAAGAAAGGACCAGAGGCTTCTTGGGCAGTACTTTTCCTTTCTGTTGCTTTTTTGGATTTACTTTTATGGCATACAAAGAGGATCTACCTTTCTTATTTTATCACAGATAATCGCATCCATATCTTTTCAGTATTAAAAATAGCTCATCTTCATGTATCTTTGTAAAATACTTGGTGATTTTTTTTCTGTTTTCCACATCACTATTATTCCACATATTTTCCTTTCCATTTGTCCAGAACTATTCCTTTTTTTCAAAAGAGATTGTTAGCTGCAGATTAACAATTTGTTGGAAGAAGCTTTAATAAATAATGACTAATGGGGGTTTTACCATTATTTCAGGTCACAGTTCACTTCCAAGTGAAAACATCAACCTACATTTTTAAGGAAGTTATTTGTATGAACAGCCTATTGGTTTGTTCAAATAAACAGCGTAGGATTATCATTTGTCTTTTTGTTCCTGTTTTCTCATATATTAATTCTCTTCCTTTCTTTCCAGTTACTTTAAGTCCCATCTTGAGTCTTAAAAGCACATTATCACATTAATATTTTACTTTTCAGTACATGGACATCCTTCTGCTTTTAGCTTGTATATATATATTATCCTTTCAAAATTTTGGAAATTATCTTTGTGTCTAAGGGACTTAAATGTGTTAGCTGCTGTTTTGCTATGTGATCTGTTTCATTCTGAGTAAATTGAATTCTAAATAAGATCTAGTGGCAAAGCAAATATTATACACAGCTACAAAATACATTAACCTACAGAACTGAGTAATATAGCAATTGTTTAGTGGTTTTGTCAATAATAACAATCAAAGCAGAAACACATTTTAGCTCAGAAGTCCTCTTGAACATTGGAGCCTGAGATAGCATCTTTTAGGGTTTACATTTTGTGGTCGCTCTGTTGATTTATATCTCATTTGACAAGAAGGTACCTGACAAAGTGTCTTTTGAGTCATAGGATGTGAAGATTAGAGAAATTTAAAGATTTCACATCTTTGGAGCATGAAGCTGGGCTTCAAATTCAAGTTAAGCATCATAAAACAGAGGTGACCTACCTTGCAAAGGTGCTGATTCCCAGCTGGCATGGGAGCTCCAGCTCCCAAACCTCTCTTCTTAAAACTTTTCAACAAAACTCTGTGTATGCTTATAAATGATTTTAAATGTCATACAGAATTTTAAAAGGTGAGACACTGAGTAAAACTTGACCATGACCTATTCTTCATATTCTAATCTCCCATAACCTCCTTTTTTCCCCATTCTGTATTACTTCCCCTGCTTCTACACTATTTAGAGATATACATTATTATGTTTCTTTAAAGAGATTCCTCATTTTGCCTTCCTCACAAACAGTATTTATTCCAGACAATGAAAGGATTTTATGTCTGAGCAAATACTTGATTAAGACCTAGCCTGTATCATTGCATAACAGTTGCTCATCATCCTTTAAATCTGGTTGAATCTGGTCATCACAGTTCTTCCCTTACGGAATGGCAGGTTGATCACCTACAGCTTTCTTAAACATATCTAAATTTTGCATTTAGCAAGAGAATAAAAGGTCACTATAAAATATTTTTAGGAAGAGAGATAATCCATAGAACTGTCTGTGTTGCACCTTAACTTCTCATGGTAGCAGCATTAATTAGAACTACCTTATCCAGCTTTGACCAGTGAAGCTAGTTCCTCTTCTTACTTTTCTCAGAGGTCAACTTTTCAACTGTTACAAGTTCTACATGTTCCTTTTTAAATATTATACCTGTTGCTGAAATCCCTAGCTCTGTAAATCCTGGTTCTCCAGTTGTCCATATTGTGGGCCACTGCCTGTCCTTCCAGTCCCCATGTCCTTTCTGTAGAAAGAGGAGCACAGTGAAAGGTGAAACATTTTTTCCTTCCACCTTCCTCACCACGTCAATCCTGTCCTACTGCAGAGCCAGGGATACACATTCTAACTCCTGAGATGATCTGAACTCCAGTTATCTGAGTGCAGCTTAAGATGGCAAGCTTTGTACTGAACTTTTGAGCAAACAATTCTGTACTTCTGTCCTGCCAGCTCTGTGCTGAGAGCTGTTACCTGCAGTTGAGGTGCAGAGCGAGTCAGTGCATTTTGTTGTTTCCTAAGTGGCTGCGGCAAGTTTTGCCTGTTTGTTTATCAATCCCCTTAATCCGCGGAGTGAATATAATAACCAGGCAAGACACAACATTCATAAATGAGGCTGCTTCTTATCTGTCAGAAACATTGTTTTCTGTACTGCTTTCTTTTTCAGCAGCCACATAATAAGATACGGATTCTCAGAACTGGCGTCTTTTATCATGAGCTGTTGTGATATTCCTAAATTTAGCAAGCACCAGAGTTACTTCAAGGCAAGTACAGTTGTTTTCAATTAAAGCACAATGTCATACACTTGTTTCCATTCCCATCTCATCGACAGACACTGAAGGTGAAGAATATGTATTGTATTTTCATCCAGTTTGTATTCAATGGTCAGGAACTTGAGTACCACTCTTAGGTAGGCAGAGCCACTGTGTATCAGTGCCTACACATCTTCTCACAGATAACACAAATATGCACAAGCACATCTAGCTTTCAAAAGCATATCCATCTTTTCAGTGTCATTTTATTTCAAGTAGTCATTGATTTCTGTCATTCTATGTCATTTAGGTAATACCTGTGACCCCAGTGTTCCCCTACACTTCTGAGCACTGGGATCAGTATGATCTGTTTGAGCAAGTGCCCTTGCAGGCAAAGGCAAGGGAGAGTTGCAGTTCTGATCTTCAGTATCTGAAAACCTATTGCTCTGACAACAGAGTTATTTTGGTCCCATTCCTGCATCCGGCAAATATTTTTACATTTAATGTTAGCATCTCGAATATAAAGCATTGTCCTTATATGAACCACTTTGGTGGCACTTAAGAAGTGCAAGATTTGTTTTATTTTTGTTTGAGTGTAGTCTGATTTAAAACAAACCTGATTTGTTTTGCTGAGCATCATTGATAAAGGCCTGGAAGGAGGTAATGAAGATGTCTGAATATGATGTGCTCTGCTGCTGTGGCCCCTGTACAAGCTGAACTCTGTACAGTGTGTATGGTGGAAGGTGGGTACCCTTCAGCATGGCTTTTACCACAGCATACAGAGGTTGTGACTTTGCTAATAACAAAACTTAAATTAATTTAATCTCCAAAACAGAAGCTGAGTCCTTTTGCTTTCTTGAAAGTAGGACTGTCAGGAGTCCCAGGGACAATCCTGTTTTTTGTCAGCTATATAAAATCAATTAACCAACACTGTATGAGATGTTCTAGAAGCTTTTCCCAGAGCTGCTTTTGTACCATCTACACAGGCTGTCCTCAGCCTCCCACCAGCAGGCTGGTCAGAGCCCTATATGGCTAGTTTTCCTAAAGCTTGGCAAGTAGATCTCCTTATTTCTTCCTCTTGTTGGAAAGGGTTTCTGCCTGTGGATTGCTTTATGCTGTGTTACGAAGGCACACGTATTCTCTGTTAATGAAGTACAACAAGACCCTTGCCAGTCTTTGCCCTCCTTGATTTTCTTCCTTGTTGTTCAGCTGAGGCTGATTTTCAAACCTTTTCAAGAAATTTTAATGAGGAAGGATTTTTTGCATGGATCATCCTCCCTCCTACTCACAGTGATTGTTACGATTTTCTCCTGTTATTTGAGGCAACAATATTTCTAAAGAGAGATTACTTATGTAGAAAATTATTACTTGGAAAAAGGTTTCTTCTCCCACTACTATTTCACAGTTTATCAGGTAGGATCAAGCTAAAATGGCTAATCCTATATCCAATTTGCAGGCTGCAAACCACATATAATAATCCTATTTTGAAGTCCAGCAGCAGACGGGAGGGATTGGATGACTCAGAGGAATAAAAAAGGCTGAGTATCTGGAAACATTTTCTTGGTCAGTTTGTAAAAGATTAAACACAGTTTTCCCCAGAAGGAGGAAAAAAAAAAAAAAAAGACATTTTCAGTAGCCTGAAACATTGAAAACAAGGTTAGATGTGGTAGCTTACAGAGGAAAAATATACTAAAGCAGATAATAAGCAAAAGGGCTTGAGAGTCCTTCCTGATGTTTCATCTCTATGGAAAGGTAATTAGGTATGTGCACAATTACAAAGCAAATGGCATGCACGATGATGTTTTCCTCAGCCAGATTTGTTTTTCTGTTCTTCTAATTTGCCTTTAATTAATACCAACACAAATAGTTGAGGGTTTTTTCCTGAATATAAGCACAGATATATACTGCATTAAGGTTTTAAATCACGCCTGTGATGCACTTGGATAATTTCTATTAGCATCAGGGAGAATACCACTTTTTCTTTATGTGTGCAGGTGGAGCAAATGGTACTGGAGTATAACACTGATAGTCATGCTTTGTTGCATGTGTGAAATTTAGCAAAGGGAATTAACAGCTGAAACCAGGGCTCCCACGTGATGGATAATACTAAACAAATCTAGCTTTAAGTCCTGACCTTCCTACCCATAATTCCCATCAGAAGGCTTTGAAGTCTGGTACTAAAAAGCCTATGAAGCTTGGAAACTAAAAACAGCATTTCACAGGTATTAGCATGATAATTAGGAGTCTGTTTTACACATCATTTTAATTTGAAAGTAAGTAATCAGAGTTTAAATGACACTTCACTTAATTATATTAAGTGTTTGACATGAAAGTAAATTAATCGCAAATTGATTTCCACCATCTGCTAATATTAACACCAGAAAAACCAGAACTTCAAACGCCACATCTTTATCCATTTTTAATATTATTATTTAAAATAGATGTTTCGTCTTTATAAGAAAAAACACAATGCATTTGATGGGAGTATAGAGCATCCAAAACAGTTCTCTAGAGACACAGGAGAAAACTTTGGGAGCAGAAGACAGTGGGGTGTGTGATAGGGATTGAGCCTGTAGCACCACGACTGCCCACAACATACGAGGTTGTACTCATTCCAGATTCTGTTCTGGAATATTTTGGGTGCAACTGTATGAGAAACGGAGACAGTCCAACTACAAATACTCAACTCCCTCCAACCTGGAGAGAATTGGAAGCTCAGAGCACGCGTGTCTAGGCTTGTTACTCCTTATTGTTAACCAAGGCTCTATACATCCCAGCCTGAGATAACTGTCACAGGTTTGCATCCCTTAGTTTTCCTGACAGGTTAATGGAGAGACTCTTAGGAAATGTTCTGCCTTCGTTATTGTTGTGAGGACTTTTTAATCTCACAATGCAAATTATTTCACAATTTAAATATTCCTATATTTAAATAGGAACCTTATCACTCGGGTATTTTTCTTATAAGGAATATATAAGTGGAAATTACTTCCTGTTCTGAAGAGCACAGCTTTCTATATTAAGCGTGCAATTCATATCCAACAAAAAAGAACGTGGTGAGAATGAGTTATGGCAATAAAGCAGTGAAGGTAATTGTAAATGTGAATGTTTATTTGCTTTCACAATACAGTTTGAAAAAGCTAGACAAAGTCCGGACTATTTCAAAGGCAAATACCATTCCTCATCTAAAGCTGTTGTTGTTACGGGTTCTTTCAACACAGTGGCTACATTTCATTTAAAACCTAGGGCTGTGTTGCATCCAGCAAACCCATGCTATTACTGTGATCTGATAAAACCCAGGACAGGCTGTGCTCATTTTTTTGAAGAGCAGCAATTCTAAAATACTCGTGTTCCTGCGTCCATAATACAGAGCCCCATGACAAAGGTGGGTCAGGTGTGGCACTAGTTCATGATAGCCTAGGGGTAAAATGGGACTGCCATGTTATATCTGTTGAGATTGAGGTACTTTGAGAACACTTTTTCAAACAATCTGAAAACTCTAGCAACATAACTGTCATTTACTACACAACACACAGAACTACTGGGCTTGCGCTGTCTTCTTTACACTCCCTTTGGCTAATGGCTTTCAGACCATTTTAGAGAGCAGATTAGCTGGAAGAAATTATTTTAGAGAACCTGGAAAAGAACGCAGCCTGAGAAAATAAAAAGCTTCACATGAAAAAACAAACCAACCAGCAACTAAGTGGAAAACAGTCAGAGCAGGGGCAGAGCTTGGAGTCCTGCAGTCAGCCGTGAGCAAGGCACTTGCTACCACCAACCTTTAGTGCTTTGTGGGGTGCTTGCAGAACAAATTTTGGCAATTTCTCATTGCTCTTGTTCAGTGGTACCTGAGCCTTCTCTCAAATATTCCTGTCCTGGCTGTGGTGGTAAACAGTGTTAGCAATCTACAGAAATGATAGGCGCTACAGGTTGTGATTCTCTGGGATGCCAATGAGCTTCTCTTTGAGCTCCTAGGAGGAAATGAAATAAAACAAAACAAAACAGCTCTTTGCCAAGAAATATAGCATTACCAGTTCCTGAAAGTGGAAGCAAGACAATTTCTCCAACAACCTCTGAGACTCCTGAAGCATTATAAAGAGATCAGCTTTATGAAGACATCAATAAGACTTGAGAATCTCCTTGCAAAAAGCATCCCTCAACAACCAGCCAAATGCTGTTTGGTTTCCTCTGTTTTATTTCTTAGAAACAATCCAGATTCATAATTATGGTATGTGGGTCCCCCCACACACATCAAAACTGGGGCTCAAGTATCCCTCTTCAGCTGCAGGTTTCCTGCCAGAGACACTGACTTGTGATCATCAGCCACCTCCGACACGTTCGCTGTTCTGGCCGTGCTGTGAACAGACAGGTCTTTACAGGACAGATTACAGACAGGATTTCCATTAAACTTCTATATCTGTGGCTTTTTGCTCACAGTGACAGACTTTGAACATATTAATAAGGAATATAACTTTATAAAAGCTTCTAGGCATCCTCCCTAGTGAGTATATTTCTTAGAGCTTATTTCATCTCACTAATTATGAAATTTAATCTAGTGTATGAGTATAGACATTTAACATATACGCCATCCTCAGAAGGGATATACTAATGCCTTTGATTTATGCTGCAGTGACAATTTAAGCTCCATGGATTGTAGTCTTATGTAAGTTTACAAAGACAAAAATATTAACATTACAAATGATTCTATGTTAGCTAACACCTTGCCAAACAAATTAATTTAGGTCATGTAACTCCAGTGACAAAACTCAAGTGATCTCTTTACAAGAAATATCCTTAAGACTTGATCTCATTTTCAGGCGGTATTTGGATAGCCCTTGAGAAGGGTGGTTAAATTCAGACTCGTTTATCTATTATCACTTTCACAAAGGAGTAATTTTAAGTCCATGTTCCCCTGATGGTTTCTCAGATCAGGTGAGAGAAAAGTTAGAATGGGGGAACTGGAAATATTTTCTCTTTATCTCTCTCTTTTTTAAACATTTAAGTAAATAGATAGTGGTTGTGTTTAAAAACTCAAATACTATTCATGAGCTAAATTTCCCTCTTATGAACATCACACATCCGATTTTACAACAAGCCCCCCCAGCAGGTCTATAATCTAGGATGAATTTTTCTCTGAGCCCTGTCTAGTCCCTTGCTGTGCACTGGCAGAACATTATATTAGGTGACACATCACTGAAATTCATGTATGTTTTCACATAGCATGATAAGACGGAGGTCTAGGTGCAGAAGACTTGGTCAGAAATTCAGGCAAAAAGTTCTGGCCTTCTGAAACACTCTCTAGGTTTATACTTGCCATCAAGCATTGGAAGAAGGAACCCAGAAGATAGCTCAGGGAAGTTTCCTTTTTCCTTTCCTTCCCTTTCCCTTTCCCTTTCCCTTTCCCTTTCCCTTTCCCTTTCCCTTTCCCCTTCCCTTTCCTTTTCTCTTTTCCTCTCCCTCTTCCTCTCCTCTTTCCTCTCTT